>JALPQI010021127.1:0-24275 GCA_025490895.1 Thaumatotibia leucotreta
GTAATAACTTTTTCATCACTACTTGCTGTCTAAGCGCGCCATTGCTTGCATGCGTAACGGGAGTAATAGAAAAGTGAAATTCCCTAGGGAGTAATAAAAATGTCAGTACGTCATTAATAATATTTTGTCTTAAAACTTATTTTTTTGTCGGCAAGTGTGATGAAAAACATTACCTAACCTACGACGTCGGGCTTCCAACACTCTCGTTAGTACTTACCTCCCTTGATGCACAATGTACTGATAAAATCGTCGCGATCGCGTTTACGTTTTCATCGTCATTTGTATGAAATTGATGATGAAAACATAGGCAAACGCGATCGAGACCTTTTTTATAAGTTATTATTGTAATTACCTAAACTCGGCCTTCAGATATAAAATAGATCACGCACGACCCAGCCCGTTGCCAATACGATTATTTCGAGGATTATGATTTAACAACAATTTTTGCTTCTGCTCTTCAAATTACCTTAATTCCCTCACCAGTAAAATTATAGCCATGATTTCCGATTAAGATCTTTAGCAAACGCCCCACAAAGTGGCTGCCAACTAGTTTCCACCCTGATCTAAGCCAGGATGTATTCAACTCAATTTGCGCCACACCGACAAGTGTGAAACCTTCATTACTGGCTTAGTACGGTTAAAACGTTGTAAGTGTGAAGAAAAAGGTGACGTGTACGTCGTTTTGGTAGTGGGAGTGGTAGAGCTGTGGCGGCGCGGTTCTTAATCAAACAAGACACCAGCACTGCTACTGGTATTGCTTACCGAGTCTGAGTGAAACGGAGTGACATATTTTCGAAAAGTAGCTATCGCATCCCCCCATATAATATATCGCCCCTGCAGGCTTAGCACATGATTGGTGCGACAGTATGTCGCCGCGAGATAGATCTTCCGTCCATCACTAGCTATATTAACAAAAGAGGGACGGATAGACTATCTCGCGGCGAGATACTGTCGCGCCAATCATGTACTAAGCATACTGGTTAGTACCGTTTCACTAGGTGCTAATACTCATGGAACTCCTATGTCAGTGACACGCATGTGTGCCCGAAAAGGCTACTTGGAGTGTCGCGGGGTGGAGTGTCGCTTTCGCAGTAATAAACTAGCTACCGAGCAGTTTGGTTGTTTTCCCAACCTCGTCGCCAGATGGAGTGTCGCGGGGTCGGAAAGGAAACATTCAAACTGCTCGGTAGCTAGTTTATTACCAAACCCCGGATGACGGGAGCAAAAATGAGTTTGTCACTAGTGCTTACTTAAATATCGACTATTCTATCGACATCCATACCAACATTTTATGAATTAGAAATGTATTGATCAACAGTAATTTATGCAACCGTACGTAATCAGAGGCATTGCGATCTAAAATTGATAAACAATAATATGTCAACAATACCTAGTACCATATGACAGTTACAAAACCAAAATTAAAGCCTAAAAAGCAGCTTGAATGTCGTTCAGAATTTCAAAGTCCACTTGTTAAGATTACTTTTACATCCTCAAGGCGAAATTATTCACAAAAAATATCATAATGTGATGACTAAAAAAATTGGTGAATTCATATTAAAAATCTTATATATTTTTGATATCTGGAAAAGAAGTGGAACTACTAGGGAAACATAATTAACATAATCTATAAATTTCAAATTAAAAAATCGTTCATATGGATGTCGATAGATTAGTCGATATTTAACTAAGCACTAATGACAAACGCATTTTTGCTCCCGTCATCCGGGGTTTGTTTATTACTGCTCTTGCGTAGATAATGCGCTTACATATATTCCACTACTCCTATGTAGATGTAGGCGATACAGCTCTTGTGACAAAAATGTTCGTATTTAATGCAACTGATATAGCCCTTTCCGACCGGTTTGATATAATCCTGCAAATTACTTTGCAAAAATCCTGTCACCAAGTAAATTGTATTTTCGAGCTCAAACCTATACCGATCGAATCTGCAGACACTAGCCGACACGTAAAAGTAGCAAATACCTTAGGGCGGCCGCATCAGTCAGTCGCAAGACAGCGTTGAAGATGGCGATGTATTTTGGTGGGAGTAGTAGCACATGTAAGTTCATAATTTCGTATATTTGCGGTGACAAACATTATATTTATTGAGTGATACTTACTCTTAAAGAGTTAAACGTTTTTATTTAGCACAAATTAGAATAAAATTAAGTGATTTCGTGTAAACAATATGCCCGTAAATAATAAGTGCACAAAATTGTAGGTTCGGCCGGAGCTCGTCATAAATATTTGCACGGATATGCGTAATCGGTCTTAGCGCATAAAATGAAACCAAGAAAGATAGTCATATGTTTTGAAGAATAGGTTACATATTTCGTCTAATTCGTTAGGTATATATTTCATCGTATTTTAATTAGCGTATCCAAGGAACTGGGTTAATAATATCTTGTATTTTCATCTTGGTTAGGCACTCCATAGTTGTCCATACCTAACATCTCTCGAATTGCTTTGGCCTTGCTATTATGAATGTTGCTCTTTTGAACTCTTCTTAAGTTTTGCTTATTCGTGGATGAATGAAGAAAACACAGTGTTGAAGGACGTCCAATCTTGATAGTTTCCGGTAAACTTTGCTATGTCTATCTTCGGAAGCTTCACATCATCACTAAAGCTAGGTGTGAGATTACTGCTAATTCTGCTTGTGCACGACGTAGTACTTTCTAGCATAAGCTTTTTAAGTATTTAACCACAAATATTTTCTTGTTTGGCTATTAAAACCCGTTAATTCCGTTCACATCTTTAAATCTATTGTTGAATTACTGTGGAAAACTCAATGTGTAGTAAATATCGTTTTTTTCTTGTGTGAGTATGTATAATGTAATGTAATTTACAGATTCTTCGATTTCCCAGTCAGTAAAAGTATATATTGCAAATAGTACTGGTTATTACACGTCGACTCCAAAAAATCGTCTCTTTAATCCATTCATCATATTATTATTAGCATTGATAATACATTTTTATCTTCTCGAAATCATGAAGTGAAAATTTTGATTTTTATTTTCTAATGTACCGCCTAAAAGTAGCTTTCACATTTAAAACTCATTTATTTACGTTTGACATCCATCGTTGGGTCACCAATTTACATAGGTGCGAAAATTCAACTCAATCTGCCCAGTAGTAGTGTCGGAGTAAATCGGTTGTAATAGACGGACAGATGGACACGCCAGTGATCCTATGAGTGCTCCGTTTTTTTTCTTCTTGTGGTACGGAACCCTTAAAATATAAGATCGCTTATAATAGGAAGATTTTTTCATTAAATAATGTGTTTTATTAATGTTTTTATGCATGTCCATACTAATTTGCAAGATCTTGCATTTACGTATAGATCCTGAACGTCACTTTCGTGCATGCGATTTTTTTAATGATAAAAGGCAATTCGATTTTTTTAATTATTTTTTACAAGTATACGAAGATAATTTAAAACGATCTACATACATTTTTCATAAGATTGTAGAAAATGTTTGTCTCGGTCGTAAAGGGATAGGTTTGTTGATCATGGACGTTGTGTCTGGTGTAGACGTGTTTATGGAACTAGGAGAACCTAGAGAGTCAAAAACAATAGAAAATGAAAACTAATTAAACAATTCACTGTCGCTCTATGAATGTATGTAAAAGTTTCATCAGAAAATTGTGAAGACGAAGATTCTCGAATTCGTACATGCCTTTTATATTATCCTACTTACCACTTCAATAAAGTCATAAACCAACAATTAAGTCCGGGTTCACCATCATCCAAGATGGGATTCAAGCCCACATCCTCAACTTTCACGGCGGATACCTATAACAATTCGGCCAGGTAGTCTCAGCTGGTCGTTACTTACTTTAATACTTTGAATATGACAGAGAAGACGAGCATCTTATAGGCACCTATATTTAGTCCTCGTGTTCACTAATTTCGACCACTAAATTTTCTGGCTGATTCAGAGTTCAGAGCGCCGCCGCTCATGAGCTCTCTGGTGGCTGAAATAACCAATCTTTGCAGCAAACGTGAGCTACATTCACTACAAGTCAGCGACATAATTGCCTATCCATCTGTTTAAAAAATTGCATAATCAGGTTTTCTTCTTACAGATTGAGGCGATTCACTCATCGGCAAAGGGAATGAAGCAAAAGATAAGCGATCCGTTAGCGGTCTCTAAGACGATTCTTTTATGCTTGCCTTATTTTATCCAGATAAGGACGGCTACTGAATGCTTTTAGAGTTCCGTGGGATTAAACGAATCAATGATGAATGATGACATGGTTATCTGTTCTCATTATTATAGAGCATTCATTACGTGTGATATCTGAGACAGAAGCAAAAACTGCAGTTTGAAAGAAAATGATAAGAGTAGGTGGCTTAGATAGGTAGGTTTTTTTACAGTTGGGAGTTGGACTGACAGTTGGGGAGTTGGTTTTTATCCATTTATTTAAAACTGATGATATAAACGTTTTTTATGCAAGAAGTTTCTATGCGAAGGCGTTATTTGCGTTTTCAGGTCTATATTCTTCAGGAAAGTTTTATAAATAATTATTATATTTCATGTTCTTTCTCGATTGTCTTAGAAATGCTGTGTGTTAATTTATATTTGTAATAAATTAATTTGAAACTAGTCCTTTTGTGGCACTTTACTCTCTACTAGTAGTTTCTTGTGCAGTATATTAGCTGTAAAATGTGTTAGAAAATCGCCAGGTATTTGGTCAATTTACAACTTTTTGTTAGAATTAGTTTTGGCAGACAAAACATTAACAAATATGTTCATTATTTGTGCAACTGATTTTTATACAAACGTGATCTAGTTCATCCGTAATCGTTTCAAAGATATTAAATACATATCAGTTTTTTAAGGTCTTTTTACTTAGGTACCTAACAATTATTTAGGTCAGCCGTTATATTATTTTGTAGTTCTTTCTTAGGATACTCCAATGTAGTTATAAGTTTTGTTTGATGAATTTTAGATTGCCTTTTAATTTCTTGCAATCTTCATTTTACAACTGAGACCCCAATTCATATTATTTTGCAACCGCTTCTGTCTTAGCCTCGTTTTTTATGTCCATTGATTTTATCTTGATTTAAAGCAGAAATATATTTAATTGCTGCAACCGTCATGAGAAATAAATGGTCCGACTTAATATTTCTTTACTAAACACTTTATTTTGATGTTGTATTTAAATTAACCAAAATCTGCATTACGGTTGTTATCGTTTTAAAGACTGATTGTTTGTGTTTTGGATAAGATACCGAAAAATGGGATTATTTTAAATACTTTCTTTGATTTATTACGGATTGGTAAACAAGGATTTCATCTACTTCCATGGTAGTTCAAACTATGTAATAAATTTCTTAGACTTGCGTTCTTAATCCGATTCGTTTCAGTTCAAAAAGATTGCTCCTCGAACCAAAATAACCTCATTATTTAGATATTTTTACAGGTTTATGTATCATCATCATAATATCAGCCGAAAGACTCCACTGTTGATGTGACCGCAGGACCAGCAGGCAATTTTTGCCCCCAATATTGCCACAATGACCGGTCCTGCGCCACCCGCATCCAGCGTTTTATGTTATCATGAGGTTCATTGTACAGGTTTTTTTATAAACGATGTTAAGGGTATTGAAGTACAAAATGAGTTAATATTTACGCAGGTGTAGATTTTTTTTTATTATTTCACAATTTGCTCAGTATCCTAGAACAGTTGTAACCCCAATAACATTATAAATAAACTATTACAGCCTTGGGCAGTCTCATAAATCAAAATTGCCGATAACAAGTCATAAACATGAGTTTTACGATTCATAATTATGCTCTATTACGTCCCGTACCATGAGTTAACGATTATTGTGTACCCGCGTTGTGTGAACATCGCTTAATGTATATGTGTATATTGTGTATTCAACAAATTGGAAGCCAAGATCTTAGTCATAGGATATTAAATAATGTAGTACCTAATACAGCATTGTAATAATAAAATCAACTGTGAAAGACTGATTGTCACGGGATTCGAACCCGTATCATCTGGATTACCGATCCAGAATGCTTCCAATTACACCAAACGACCTTCCGTCAGTCGGTTGAAGTAGCTTAAATTTGTGATTATTATCATAATGACCAAGGAGCGGAATTCTTCATAGCAAAAACTAAACTATCAGAGGGATTGACCGAGGTGTTTTCTCAATTGACACTTAACGATTCGTCGTTTATTTTTATTTATCGTATTCAGGCTTTTAGGTATATGTATTCCTATGTCGGCTTAAGGCTGCATAGTCAGTCGATTCTAAACATCCTACCCATCCCAGAGTGTTGCTACCTCTAAAAAATCCGTATGCCCCCTGGTATGCCGGCTTGTCCGGAGCAGGCTTGTTCCTGGCTGGGTGTGGTGCCTATGTTCATCAGGCTTTTAGGTATACGTCTTGTACCGTCGCGGCGAATTATTAAGGACATCATTATTTTTTTCTATGCCACTGTCATTCAAATTATTTTAATAAGGAACAAAGTACCTATGAAAAGTTAAGAATGGAATACACATTTTTTAAAATATATTTTAGAGTTAATTAAACATTATAAATATTAGATGTCATATACCAAAGAAAAACGACCAAGATCACCTATGTCCGAGGTGGGGATCGAACCCACGTACTCAGCTTTCGCGGCTGATGCCTGTACCCCTCGGCCACTCGGTCTTAGCAACCACCGGTCAAATTTCTCGGGTGTATGCAATCCCTTACAAGGCTAGGCGCCTTTGACCATTCTCTAAGGGCAAGCACTAACTACATGCCTGCACCTCCTATTTAGAATACTTTACAGTTTTCTAGAATAGCTAGAGAGAGATGGTGCTGCCATCTATTGAACATATTGTGAAAACACAAATCAAATTATTTATTAAAAAAATATTTTGATTTGTACTTTTTTAATTTTTCTCCAGTAGTCACACTACTTAATACTATATAAATTATAAATATTAGATGTCATATACCAAAGAAAACAATTAAAGTTAAGAATGGAATACACATTTTTTAAAATATATTTTAGAGTTAATTAAACAATTATTATACACCATACAAAACATTATTAAAATAAATATAAAATGAAATAAATAAAAAAATAATCGACGATTTATTTTTTTAATTCAACATTATTAATGATGTCACTGTCACTTACAATGAGTAACTGTATGAAGGATGCCGCTTCTTGATAATGACAGAAACAGTTGCTAAAAACTTTCGATTTTAGGTATTCGTAGTACGCTCCCTGATATCAATAAAAAGTATTCTATGTATTTATAATGCAATGCGGGTCAACCACGCGACCTCCATTTTTAAGGTCGGTTAAAAGCGCACTTTATGATTATACAGCCATAATTGCATTATAAAGAGATATATTATAAATGCGGCGGTAGTAATTATGCGGCTTTTATGGGCGTGAAAAGAATAAATATGGAAGTATAATTTACATTCATTACTGTTCGATAGCATACAGGCGACAGAGGACGTAAAAAACAATATGAAAATAAAATGGCTGTTTCAATATAATTGAATGGTTTATAATTTTACTGAATACACGTGAGCTTAACCATTTCATTATGTTTTAATATTGAAACGTTACGGTAGCAGTAAAAAGATAAGCGATGAAGCAAAAGAGGACAGCTATTTTCAGGTAAACGCAATACTCAAACATAGCTCATGTTGCAACAAAAAGTAAAAACATAGATATCAACCGTGGTTAGTACAAAATATACTAAAGTTTGTATGAAATATTTCAAATAGATCCGGAGGCAGAAACTTTATTCCGATGGCCTAATCATTTTGCATACTCTTTATCGACGTAATTATGGAACTATTTACAACTGTGCCCAGTAATAAACAATTACCCACTTTTTTTTTCTTCATACATCAGCGACCCACCCTAACCTTTAAGCAGCTTGGGAGCCTTGTCAAAGTGATGTAATAGAACAGTTGTGGTATTCTCTTATTCACACATTCGACGCTGCGTTCGTCAACGAGCTCGACGTCGAGACAGCCTTGTCTAAAATCCTAGCTGTTTTATTTGACATTAGGAGTCGAGGCTGTGAGCGAGGTTGTGGGCGAGTTCGTCGCTGTTTTTCGTTAGAGAATACGAAGTTCGTACATTAAACGTTATACTCTCGACGCAGTGTAGTTCCAGCTCACGCCAAATTCGTCGCTGAGCACTAGTGTCGTTTAAAGTACATTAGTGAATACCATTTTTAGGCTCGACGCTGCCGCAGCGCTGACACAGCGCTGACAGCAAGGCGGTTTTCTTAGTGAATGACACTGCAGATTGTAAAAAAATCTCTTACTGTTTGTAAATCTGACATGGTTCTTGAATAGCGTAAGATTCCAATGGATTGAGTGTACTTCGGGCAGAGGTTTTCCTGTGTTTCTTACAATACTTAATGAGGTTATTAAGGGTCATTCTCATAGGGCACGTTTTTTGGGCGTCGGGTAGAATAACTTTGTATTCTTGCATATATATGGCGTAAAAAAAATGTTGGAGGGTAGTTTTCGTTTTATTCTACCTGTAGCAGTTGTAATTTCTAAGATAATCTCTTGAGAACTAGTAATAAAAAAATATAAAAGCCTACTTTTATCACGCTCCATCAAGCGTACAGACTCCAAAATTTGGGACAAACCCCTTTGCAACTCGGGAACCACTACTATTACCTAACACGGGGTACTGTTTTATTATAGTCAATTAAACAAATTAACATTTTGTTAAGTTGATTGTTATTTCAACTACTTGTATAAAGAAATATGATTTTTTCTCCGCGCGTACGAATTTATGACTAAACTCCGTCATTGGAAGCAAAACAAAATTTCACATCACTATTTGCAATTTTACGCACATCACTATTGCATTGAGCGAGCCAGTTCAGTCTTGTCTGTGACACGTTGGGCGACGGAGGTGCGTCTGGCGACGCTGGGCGATTTTACGAACGTAAGTATCTAATCTCCGTTTTTTGTCACTTGCATTTTCTCAACTCCGTTTAGTCATTTATTTTTCTATTGGTGTGATTGATCGTTCTACTATTTAAGTATAATGAATTGAACTGTATTACCTGTTAAATGCGTGTAATGTCGTTGTTCTAAATAAGATAATTAATGAAATAAAAATAAAAAATAGCTTTCTCCCTAGGCTCCGTCAAATAAACTCCGTCAAATATTTAGACGGAGTTGAAAAAATTTTTGGATTTTGATGAGATTTGAAGGTTTATATGTAGATATAGTACCCGTGCGAAGCCGAGGCAGATCGCTAGTATTAAACTATATAAATTCTCATTCAGGTTTAAGAGCACTGTATCCATCAACTCCATATCATATTTCTAAACTCCGTATAAAAATATATCAACTCCGTCCCAATATTCTCAACTCCGTCTTGGTGAAAAAAACAATGGCTTATAAAACGTAAACTAATAGATATATATGAGGGACAAAAGTATACATATGATCTAAATAACTCAATGATTCGTATTTTATAGATAATACAGCAGTAAACATACTGTACAAAATCAAGACGGAGTTGAGGCTGAGAACGCTTAATTCTGAGAATGACCCTTAAATAAACAGGATAAGTTAAAGCCATCAGTATAACAAAAAAGTTTATAGCACTAGTAACGAAAATGTGACTTGCATATCAAGTATCCAGTAACATTTTCCTTATTAGTGTTATTAAATTTTTTGTTAAAATGTTAACCTTACATTATTACTCATTATAATGTACTCTTATTATACATAAGTATACTTTTAATTACAGTAAAGTATAAAATACTCGTTATTTATTGTTATTAGAGTATGAAAGACTTCTAATACTCTTATTAATAAAATTTTATGCAATTTAAAAAAAGTCTTTAATAATTAACCATCATTAATATCATTATAGTTGATATATGTACCTACACTACTATAGTAGACAAAATTATGTCCTAGAAACCTTTTACATAATATTTTTTACTTATCTTAAAATTTGTAGTCAACTTAAAACTGGTATGTATCTCTCAATGAGGATTGTCAAATAGCTGAAAGCATGTCAATTTTAAATAAATAATAAAATAAATATCTAAGGATATCTTATACAAATCGACCTTGTCTCACGGTAAGCTCAAATAAGACTTGTGATATAGGTACCAAGTGACGGTATATAATATATAATATAATTTATAGGTACTTAAATACACGGACAGCCAGACATAAAGAAATAAAAATATAATACCCTCGCCGGGGGTTGAAACCCGTAACCTCCAGCTTCGTAGGCAGGGTCACTACCAACTAGGCTACAGAGGCTTAAAAAATTCAGTTAAATAAAAATAAATAGACATTCATCTGTTTACTTCCTATTTATTAAAATATAATAATATTAATATAATATTTTAGCCTAAGTATATAATGTCCAGTGATCGGATTAGGTAGTGCCATTTCGGGTGAATGACCTTAAACATTATACTTAACATGGATAAGCCTCGGGATCCTGGGACTTATATTTTTTTACAGAATATTTTCTTGTTATGTCATAAATTGAGGAAACATGAAAAAAATAAAAGGATAACAAAACTCTATGACTGCTCTACTTTAGACCACCAGAACCTCATTCCAGTTAGAACGAAATCAAAGTCCAGTGAGATCGGCGAAAAGAGTCCCAGTAAGAGCGTCTCAAAGTCCGGTAAAGAAGTAAAAATGATTGATTAAACCAAACTAGAAAAACATTAATAAAGGCACACATATGACAAAATTAGCTGAAAAATTAATTGTGGAAAAATACCCTTAAAACCATGTTCGATAAGTAAAATTAGACTAATTTTTATCAATATCAAACTGAAAGTAAACAAACTATAAAATTGTAAGCTTTCGAACAAAAATTTTGCTTTTCATTTTAAATGTCGGGCTTAGAAGTTATGTCCACACTAAGATAACGTACCGAAGTCCCGCGAAATGGCACTACCTAATCCGATCACTGATAATGTCCCACTGCTGGGCACAGGCCTCCTCTCATAGGTTTATATTGCTAGGGGTTGGGCTATAGTCCCCACGCTGGCCCTAAGCGGGTTGGGCACTTCACATACACCTTAGAATTTCTTCGCGTATGTATGCAGGTTTCCTCACGATGTTTTCCTTCACCGAAAGCTAATGGTGTAATGGTAAATATCATCTGATATTTCTTACATAAATTTCGGAAAAACTCATTGGTACGAGCCAGGATTTGATTGAACCCACGACCTCCGGAATGAAAGTCAAACGTCTAAACCACTGAGCCAGCAGTCCAGCACCGCTTTTTAATAAAAGATATCTTATGAAAAATAATGGACATTTCGTTTCTTTAATCGACTACAGATACTTTTTATTTTCAGATTTTTATTCAGAATTTCATAAAAACAACATAAACATCAACAAAAAACCAAGCATAAGGTTAATGCCATAAAAATATTGAACGCACTGGTATGAGTCACTACACTGTAACGCAATAAACAACAATGGTACCAGTTTCAAAACTACTTATTAATTCCTTTTATATAATTACTTTAATACACACTGATTAGGGTCCATAAAAAACGCAAATAATTGACTCTGTTTGTACTTTGCATTGATTTTTATCTTTTGTAAATTGATAAATCTATACGTCATGCAGTCATTGCCTGTTCGAATACAAGTACAATGTACATACGTAGGTTTCCTGGTAGGTACTTATTTGTTTCAATCAAATATTATTTAACTAATAATAGTCTCATAAATAAATATATTTATCATAATTCAGTAGCGGTTCATGCAACACATATCAAATTTTAATTCTGTAGCATTTCTAGTTTCCGAGTAAATCGGCTGTGACAGACGGACAGACGGACATGACGAATCTATAAGGGTTCCGTTATTGCCATTTTGGCTACGGAACCCTAAAAAATAGAAAGCAATCCCGCGTTAATAGCGCGACGGCAGCTCATGATGACCACATTCCCACATTGACATAATTACTGGGTATTGTAATTTACAGTAATACCGTGTATAGCCCGTGGCGATGCAACAAAGTTTATTATTGCTACTTGTTAAATGGTTTCTTACACTTCTGACATATGCAATTTAAGTGACATAACTAAAAACAAAAAAACAAACTTGAGAAATATCAAGTGAATTTGCGTGAAATTGCGTTGTAGGGAAGCCAATGTCATATTAGAAAGCACACTGCTTGCACGTCACGCGCACGTACACGACACGCAAGCGGTGTGTTATCTACTATGACATTTCTTACGCTACAACGTGCACGTTACGCACAACCGGACGTCCAGGCGCTGCACATGCATCGGTGTGGCCCGGCCTTGAATGTTTGAGTCTCACGTTAGTTATAATACTGAAATATCCACTTTATTCTGAATCACGATATTTACTTGAAAAACTGAATAAATAAATAATAAATATCTTGGCACATCTTACACAAATCGACCTAGTCTCACGGTAAGCTCAATTAAGACTTGTGATGTGGGCACCAGGCGACGATTATAATAGATAGATACATACAGATACTTAAATACATAGACACATAGACAGCCATAACCAAGGAACAAATATTTGTGATAAATTAATACAAAATTAATGCCCTCGCCGGGATTCCGGGCAGGGTCACTACCAACTAGGCTACGAAGGCTGCCATATAACTATAATATAAATTATACTTTTTACAGAAAGTATTTGCAGTTAATGCAAAATAATTGTTATGTTTAAATACCTGTTTCGTGTTATTTATAAATAATTCATACAGCATTTTTCGTGTCTAACGTGATTTATTACGATGTAACGATTTATCGAGTATGAAAAACAAGCTCACAAATCGTTAAATGTGCAATAAACATTTAAAGTACAGTTCTCATCAAAAAACCTTCCACAGTTTATAATAAAGTACACCTAGTCCTTTTTTTTTTTATACCACGTCGGTGGCAAACAAGCATACGGCCTGATGGAAAGCAGTCACCGTAGCCTATGGGCGCCTGCAACCCCAGGGGTGTCACATGCGCGTTGTTGTTGCTTTAATCATCATCGGCATCAGCAAGCGGTGTGCTGTCTAATATGACATTTACATACTCTACAACACGCACGGGCACACGCATTGGTGTGGCTCAGCCTTAAAATAATACCCATAATCCCAAGTAAGTAAGAATACATTTGTCTCCACCCCAACTCCTCCTGCGGGCGTCATAAGAGTCGACTAAGGGATTGAAGTGTCAATGACCATTATTTGATAAAAGATTGATGATGGGCAGCAGCGTCATCATATTGGACACATTACTACGATCGCTAATCCGCTTGCCCAGCGTGTCGATTATGGGCATTTACCTCCTAATGCGTCTATACGCATAGTTGATAGGAGAGGCCTACGTCCATCAATGGACTATCATAGACTGATGATGATGATGATGTAATTCTTGAAGTGTTCATGAGTATTCTTTTATAGAAGATTGATGTTTAGTAGCATCATCATAGTGGCATAGGACACTTGGGTGGGTAATTTTTCATAGATTACATTATATACATTTATTTCTTCATGAAAATTACAGTACCTATGTTATTTGTTAACAAATAGCACAAATTCACAAAAAGATCGTCAAATGTATATAAAATAATAATAATAAGACAAATTCTAAATATCAATTCACAAAAAGATCATCAAGTGTATAAAAAACAATAAAATTTCAATATATTAAATTTAAAATTAAAATGTCGAAATCTAGATAAAGATTCATGTGTATAAACAAATGGGTAGACAGCCGACATATTTCTTCAAACTTACTCGACAAGTAAACATTTTCATTTGTCAAACACAAACTCGCGCTGTTTAAGTTTCAAACATTTTTCCAACTGTACATTTATTTAAAATTGTCGTGATGAACGCCAGTTTATCGTGACATTAGCATATCGAAATTATTCCATTAAAGCGTTAATAATTTAAAAATAATATGCTGCCGACGCACGCGACCGAGAGTTATGCGCCCCTGGAGACGCGAATATGGCGGGTGAATGCTACAACCTTAATACCTTGACATAAGGTTGAGAATGCTATGCGAGGTTTTGGCGCTGTAAATGCCAGAGGTGCAAAACATTTTGAAGTGCAAATTGATGCTGTGGCTTATGTGTTTAGGGGTTCACTTTAATATTTTTGTATTTTTCTCTTTGTATTAAACAGACGTTGGATAATTTATTATAGTCCCTATGTTTATTGAAAAGAATAATATTACTTGTACTCACGAGACTGAAAATTGAAACTGTGTAGGTATCTTGTTTTAAGTTTTGGCATCATTTAATTTTCCATGTGTTTTTTACGGACATTGGGATACAAGGGTGAAAAAAAACTAAGTTCCAAACGAGTGGTGATAAATTAAAAGGCGACCGCGTGCTTTTTTTAAGCACCCCCATCTGCACTGAAAAGCGTCGTACAAATCGTACGATACACGTGCGAAAAGGAAATTCGCAACTCGTGTGAAGTGAGAATACAATATTGAATAGTCCTTAAATATACCACTTTATTGTTTATGCTTGTATTACCGCTTTTTTTCTACGATTATGATGAATGATAATAAATTATTTGTATTTGATGTAGTTCGATTTTAAATGACATTACTAACTAGGAGCATTCCATGAAAACATGTCGTAAGCGACACTGTCTTTTCAATACTTTTGAAAAATTAAATTAGTAAGCTGAGTTACGGCATAACAATAACATATCAAGGCTTTAAGATTGACAGTGTTTCCTAACAGCTAGCATATTTTATTAAGGTAGCTACCATAGTGAGTCGTAAACGACAAAAAGTAGATGTTTTCATGTAATGCTCCACTAAGGTATTTATCCGATTATAATTCACTTCATAATAACATGAGTCGTATTTGGGTAATTTGCAGTAAATGTGTACCTTTTAATTTTTATATGCGATCAAGCGATCATGGACTGTAATACACCATTTTACTCGGCATCGCGCGTACTTTTCAGTTATGAAACAAAAAAAGTATGTCTCTAATGTCACGATAAGTATGAAAATTGAGATTACCCAGTTTAGTTACTCCCATACTAAATGTATGAAACGAAATGTAAAGAAACTGATTTAAAAATCACAAATTCGTTACACAAATTTTCATACCTTTAGTATGGTAGTAACTAATGTGAGAAATCTCAATTTACATACTTATTTTCGTGACATTAGATACATACTTTTTTTGTTTCATAACTGAAAAGTACGCGCGATGCCGAGTAAAATGGTGTATTACACCATGATCGCATATAAAAATTAAAAGGTACACATTTACTGCAAATGACCCATTTAAAGCCAAATCAATAAATCATTCCATTACACAATTTAACGACTACTTACGCAGTTACTTAAAACTATTTTAAAACAAGATATATTTACAACCTGCTGTTTCTCATAAATCGAGGTTGACGTACTATTAACTATAAATAATTAGTAGAAAAGAAAGCTACCGTGGGATATAAATTATATCGACAGGTAGATAAGATTAACACAGCTGGGTCGGTGGTTCGATTTAATAATTACTTTATAAAGGAGGTGCCATTTATTTGAAGTATAGATAGACAGATTTATCTATTTTATCTAGAAGACAATTTGTATTAAGAGATTTAGTATAAGTACTGGATTTAATTAAAATATGATCCAATATAAAAATACTATTACGTATACATATTATACCTCTAGACAGATACCATATGCGATTAAAAAGTTTAACGGAGGCGAAAATAATTTTGCAAATACTGGTAAATATTTCGATTACGTCTTGTTGTGACTTTAAAACGGTATTATTATAGAATAAACTTAAAATCAGTATTTTATATATCACATTTGTACTTATTTTACTTATTCATGCTTATTTTTATATTTTGGACATAAAAACCGCTGAGCACTGGAAGATCATTATTGATACTTATTTATTAAAAAATTTGACTTTCATAAAAATATATTTTTTATACGAAAATTTTCAATTAAATTGACTTTAATAGGAGGATGAGCTACTTATCTATAAACCAATTTTAAATAGTCTGCTAGCCTTAAGTTATATTCAACGGTTTGTAATTAGAAAAATACACTTCAAAAAACATTTTAAGTTCACCCATCATTCATACACCCGACAATTTCAATTAAACGAAGTAATTTCTACGCAACCGTCAATTATGTATACACAACACTATTATAATTACCAACTGAATATTACCAGAGCTATAATTAATATACTATTACGCGCCTATGTATCATCAAATGTTCATGGGTTGCCGACCACTGACAAAACTATAATTTTGGTTCTTATTTTTGAAGGAATAAGATTGTGGTTCCCTTAAATTTGGGTTTATTTTATTTCGGCTAAAGTAAGCTATTCATCATTCTTTAACAACCGAGCGTAAATTACTGATTTAAAAGGTTTTGACCACTTATGACCTTCTGCTTTGATTTTTGTACGTTTTTTGTTTTTTAGGGTTCCGTAGCCAAAATGGCAAAGATTCGTCATGTCCGTCTGTACGTCTGTCCGTCTGTCACAGCCGACTTACTCGGAAACTATAAATGCTACAGTGATGAAATTTGGTAAGGATATGTGTTGTATAGACCGCTAAAAAATTATGATACTATATTGTAAAAAAAATAATTGGGGTTGGGGCCCTCCATACATGTAACTGAGGGATAGAATTTTTTTTTAAATGTATATAAGCGTGCGATGTATTAATAGAAAGGTCTTTAAAAATGATAAAAAGGTTTATATATCATATTTAATTTAAGCGAACCGTTTTTGAGATATCAGCTCTCAAAGTCTGAAAATGTGTCCCCCCCCCCCTTTATTTTTTAAACTACGCGATATAAAATTCTAAAAAAAATATATGTTATGCACATTAATAAACTCTATCAACGATTTTTGGTTTGATTAAATTATCTCTTTTAGTTTTTGAGGTAGGTTGATTTAACTGTATTTTTTTAATAATAAATTGATAATGGTACGGAACCCTTCGCGCGCGAGTCCGACTCGCACTTGGCCAGTTTTTTTTTTTTCGTTTAGACTACAGATTGTTAGTGTTCAGAGGCTCTATCCTTTTTTTGAAAGGCGGGAGGCTGCTTACAAGAAAGGGGTTTGGACCCCCGCTCTGAGTCGTTCCTGGCGCTGGCTGGCTATCACAGTTCAAGGAGGTAATAGGCTACTTGACTCATATCAAATTTAGTGCAAAAAATTATTATTTTCTGTAGTATTTATTGAAAAGATCAATATTTTTCGATTACGGTGTATTAAAAGTGTTTGATGGGTACATATTTTTTATTGAAAAAATTGTTATATTTTTTTAAATTCCGTAATCTGAAAACGGTGTCGGCCATGATGTGACGTCATAGGATCTTAAACTAACTTCATGTCGAATCTTATACGAGTGAAATTCGCCATGGACATGTAGGGTAGGCGTGTAGCTTTGCTGTGACATTGACATAACATAAGTGACATGTCAAATGTTTGTTTTCGGTTTGAGTGACGTCACACCACAGATAATCTAAGCATTAACATGGCTAGTATCGTTTTCGCGCGGCAACGAAAGTTTAAATTTTAAGTTATAATTTTGCGGTTTTCTAGTTCGTGAAAAAATATATTTATATTATTGATTAATAATATATTACAAACTTTAAAAATGGGTCAAGTAGCCTATTCAGCCAGTGTGATGTGCACCTTTGCACCCGGGGCTACACGGGAGAACTTTTTAATTGTGTGTTGAAGTTTTCAAATTGTTAATTTGTAAGTTAAATTATTGTAATGCGTTTGTAAATCTGTACTATTTCACTGACTATATCGTATTTTATATTTACACCACTTGATTACTTTTTACAATTAGGGAATGGACTTAATATGGTACATAATTGAGTTCCAAAGGAACCTATGTTCAGCACTTACAGCAGTCTTCGGCCATAATGGAGCTCCAAAAGGTGGTCTATGTTCATCAGTGGATGTCGTATGTTGGACACCATACTTTTTTTGTACGGAGTAGATAATTAGCTTATTCTAACGACGGGACGACCACTACAAAAACAAAAGCTGATGAAGCTTTTACTGTAATTTTTGACATTATTTTTATTATGTTTTAAATTTAAACGATAATTAGCAGTGATCGGTTTTTTGGATTCACCCGGCGGGTCTCCTATAGTAACTTGAAAAATAAACTTTAATTATATTGCCGTATTTCTGTTTCATATAATTATGCTCTTGTGTGTATAATACAATAGTGTTAAATAAAATTGTATACATACACCCGTAATTTTTTTATATGCGAAATCCCGCCAGGGGTAATCCAAAAAACCGATCACTGATAATTAGTAATAAAATATTTTTCTATTAAGATGTCGATGTGTGTATTATAATATACTATGAAAATTTTGCATGCCATTATAATGGTGAATTGTGCTGAACTGTATTACATTTTTTTTTATGTCATCTGCATTTTTTTGTAATAACCATAATTCTAAGCAAATAAAAATATGACTATGACTATGACTAAAACTCTGAAATGAGATTGATCCACAATTCCACACTTGTACTCAACCTCGTAAGGCCCGTTCTATTTTTAGGACCAGTGAAATAATAACCCGGTGTCTTAAAAAAAAGGACATTTTATTTTTAATTTTACGCATGACATACAAAATAAAATTCATATTGCTTTGAAAAATATGACGTTTATTGGCCATTTAATTCAAATTTAATTTAATTAAAATTTTGGTAAATTTGGTTGTCCTAAAAATAGAACGTTGGGCCTTACGAGGTTATTAGCCACCAACGTAGTTCAAAATTCAATCTTGAACAGTTATCCCGAATAATATATTAAGCCTATTTTAACGTTATATGTTATAATATAAACATTACGACTCTTATGGAAGAGGCATTATCATAATGTTATCAACATTTATTGCTGTTAATACATTTGCGACTAAACGTTACACTATTTATCCTTGTATGTCTTGTACCCATACTATAAAGTTCTGTCATAAATATATATACTATAAAATTCTTTTTCTTCTTCTTTCTACTTATTCCAATTATATTTTCGTCAGCCTCCGTAGCCTAGTCGGGAGTATCGTCAATCGTCGGCTAGTAGTAACAAATTACGAAATATAATTTGAGTGCTTTACGGTGAAGGAAAACATCAAACTGTATACATCTGCCAAGAAATTCAAGGATTTATGTGAAGTTACGAACAAGTATTGCACCAGCGTTTGGGATCACGCAACATATGCACGATTCATGTCAATTTGCGAAAAATGGCCAGAATACAATAGAATACAAAAAAATGTCAGAAATTTCTTTTTTTTTCACTCAAAAACACAAGGAACCAAGACGAGCACACCATTTAATACGCATTCACTCATAGTTTGGTTTTGCGATAACAAGGGTATATTATAGCTATTAAAGCGCTATTTTACAACTAGCTTTATAGGGGCGCTATAAAAGTGAAGTTTTATTAGTAGCCCCGAAGGTTGAGGAGCGCTGCGTTATTAGATGTAATGGGTGATGGTGGGCATAATTTATTGTGATGGTCTGATGGTTGTGTGGGTGAGTTATGGTGCCTGTTAATGGTCGTAAAACAGCTGAATTACGAACTTTTGAAGTGAGATTTTTCATTCTTGACCTGAATTTGTAGGCAATATGTTACCTAGTTCGCGGGAATCGCAATTGCTTTGAATCTCGGTAGCTTTTTGCAATTGTGAATTTTTCAGTTCCGTTAATTGGGATTTGGCCTACCACCTCATGATTATGTAGGTATACCCATAGTTGCTAGATAGGTGCAGTTGATAGAGATTTGCAATTTGGGATAGATATACTTACATAAGTATTAATCACGCCGACAAAGTGGAAGAATAAACTATACAAAAACAAGTGGGGTCGATTTTTTATTTTGCTGTAATCTTATTAGTGTCTCGTTGAATAGATCTAGGTAAAAAGAATAAGGGTCTCAGAAGACAGTTTTTTATTAAATCAATATTTTTGGAGATAAACGCACTAGAATAAAAAAATCTATATATATAAAAGATGAAGCTCCCTGATAAAGATGCACGCACAGCCTAAACCCCCAGGGTATGTTCATTTCTGGTTCTAGAGATTCCAAATTTAGCGCGTAGGTTTCTTTGAGGATGTAGGGGTGCTCTAAAAAGGTTAAGTCGAAATCCACTCCCTAGAGGGTGCAATGGGGGTCCAAAGTTAGTATGGCGAAACAAGATTAGTTGGACTATTTTGTCCGAAACTTCCTAGGAGTATTCTTCAAAGTAATAAAGACATGTTTGCAGGTTTTTTGAAAATTTAACCCCTGAAAATGGTAAAAAGGGTGAGGAAGTGAAAAAATCAAGTTGGGTATCGTTTCTTTGGTTTATCGGGACGTAGATCACAAAAACGATTTTAAAATTTAACGCGGCAGACGTGAAATACTATGTACACGGTTATGGTGTGATGGGGTAAAATTCGAAAAATATCAATATAATTTTATTATTTATGTTCATTTCTGGTTCTAGAGATTCCAAATATAGCGCGTAGGTTTCTTTGAGGGTGTAGGGGCGCTCTAAAAAAGGTTAAGTCAAAATCCACTCATTAGAGGGTGCAATGAGTCTAAAGTTTGTAGGGGAAACTTGACTATTTAAACTGTTTTATCCGAAACTTCACAGGAGTATTCCCAAACATAAATGACTAAAGACATGTTTTAGGGTTTTTGAGAATTGAACTCTTGAAAGTGGTAAAAAGGTTAAACATAAAAAAACAACATGGTTATCATTTCTATAGTCTACTATCGTGTCGCTGTACCGAGGTGTACGTGAAATACCATCTTCTCTGTTATGGTCTCATGGGCTTGCGGGTTATGACAGGGGTATCGTATTAGTGTTTATTTCTGATAAAAAAAATCTAAATATAGCATGTTAACCAACGTTAATAACCTTTTAAGTTTTCCCGGGTTTTCATGCGATAGTAATCAAAAGTACATATATCTGTGTATCCAAGGTGTTTTTTATAAAATCAAAACAGTCGTCACCATAAATTTCGACATTTTTGATCCAATGGTGTAAATCGATGTATCGGGATCCCAGAGGTTCTTAACAAACTGCAAAAAAGGCTGCCTATTCAATTTCCGTTTCGATATTGTCCGTCATAAAAATCGGTGGTAATCTGAAGTTCTGATTGATCTGTTCATCATAATGAAGCAGAAGTCAAATTCGCAAGAAACGGTAACAAAACAATATTGAGTTACTTCAAATGTTAATCAGCTCGCCTAATTATGGTCATCTTTGTTAGGCCTGGGAAACGACAAATGATAGTTTTTATCATCAAAACACAACAATCACCTATGTGAGAGTGTATGTAAACTTTTAAAGATAAAAAACATTTGTCAGTTACCAGATGTAAAGATGACCATAATATGATAGCGGATTTTGATAATAATCTATATCTGAAATGTCAAAGCGTTTCAAGTAATGAATTTGAGGTCAAATTTGCACAAAATGATCGGCACCTTGAATTTATTTAGTTTGAATCCGACCTTAATAAAAATCGGTAATCCAAGGGGGTTTTTACAAAAAGTGAGAAGCTATCACATCTAAAATTTCTAGAACTTTGATTTAATATTGATAAAAATCGATACCTACCGAGAAGATGAAAAGTTCTTCATATGGAATTTGAAGTCAAAATTGCAAAAATAATTCGCCATCATTATAGCCATCATCATATTAGTTTAATACGACCGTGATAAAAATTTATAGAACGCGGCTGAACCGCGGGTAAGAGCACCATCCGCCACACTTAAATCGGTTAAGGCAAACGCGAGATAATCGCGGGAAAACTTTAACATGCAGTGAATAGATATTAGAACGCGGGCGAAGCCGCGGGTAACTGCTAGTATATTTATATTACAAAAATATGTTAGTGGGCTTATATAGAATACTTTAAAATATAGTACATTTCCTAACTAAGTAAAGTTGAAGCCCGAGTGAAACGAGGGCGACAACCACCCGAGTTAAAAAAAAGTTTTTGCACGTGTAAGGGACGATTTATTTCATAACAAGTGCGTCAAAAAGAGAAATTACCGCGCGCGAAGCGTGCGCAAAGTTCGTTTTTGCGCACTAGTTTGGAAAAATCTATTTTTAACATGATCGGGACAGCCATTTTTGAATAACGACGGAACCCTACACTGCCACTGAGCATTTCTCATGCTCTTGGTCGGTTTTTTTCGTGCATCTCGACTACTTTTACAAGACAAGTAATGTAGGTACCGGACAAAAAAAGTGGAGATGATGTTTTTGTTTTACTGTAATCCTATAGTGTATCGTTATGAAGGTAAAATGAATAAGGGTACCAGAAGACAGTTTTTTTCTCAAGTCAATATTTTCGGAAATAACCGCACCGGAGTAAAATTGTGTCACTTTTGATCCGTGTGTCCAAAAAATATGAAAAAAATCATGATTAATGTTAGAATACTTTAAAATAAAACTAAAATTTTAACATAATCGGCCCATCCGTTTTTGAATAGCTACGGTAGTACAGAACCCTACAATGAGCATGGCCCGACATGCTCTTGGCCGGTTTGCCGCTGATTCTCTGATTACTTCCACACTCGTATGAGAATTCATTGCAATACTTTGTCAGGAATCCGAACGGAATTACTGGCAATTAATAAAATAGCGTGATCGCAATAGGTCATAAAAATGTGCAATTACTTGATTATAATGATTTGCTCTCGACTTAACAAAAGACGATAAATTGTGGCCGGAATAACTAAAACCATTGTTTTATCTCTTTGATTGGATTGCATTTCATTAATGACTGACAGTAAATTAAGTTTTATTATAGTAAGACGTCTGAAAGTGGCAGTGATTTACGGATAAGTGATAAACTTTCATTGCTCAGTGCTAGGCTTTTAGGTAACGAGCTGGAACCCATTTTATGTAGCCAAGTACTAGATATAAGTTTCATCATCAGCAACACCTTAGCCGTGTGATGACGGCAGTAAGAATACATTTGTCACCACCCCAACTCCTCCTGCGGGTGTCGTAAGAGTCGACTAAGGGATAGAAGTGTCACTGACCATTCTTTAATTTGATTGATGATGGGCAGCAGCGTCATCATAGTGGACCCATTACTACGATCGCAAATCCACTTGCTCAGCGTGGTGTTTATGGGCATTTACATCCTAATGCGTGTATACGCATAGTTAGTAGGAGAGGCCTACGTCCAGCAGTGGACTGAGGCAGGCTGATGAGGCAACAGCCCTTAAGCACCCACTGCTGAGTATAGACCTCTCTTCGTGTACGCCATTCATCCTGGTCTTGTGCCAATCTTACCCAGAAGCGACCCACAGATTTCGTAATATCGTCGGCCCCTCGAGCTGGTGGACACCGACGCTTATTTCTCCTTGAAGTGGCCACCAGTCCGTTAGAATTTGGTCCATATATAAGTTTGCAGGTTTACAAACTGATTTAGAATAACTTAAGGGCATTTTCACTTCTAGGGACACCCAATTAGCTTAACATTCACAAAAAAGTTAACTTCGATGTCAGCTTTGTAACGACAATTAAACATGAAATATTTACGTAAATCCACTTTATTCGTGTTTTTATATTGAATATACGCGTATTCTTTCAGGATTAAATGATAAAAAATATTTTTGTTAATATTTAATGCGTAATTGTCGTTACAAAGCTGACATCGAAGTTAACTTTTTTGTGAGACTTAAGCTAATTGGGTGTCCCTAGAAGTGAAAATGCCCTTAAATATCCTACTTAACTGGCGCTCCAAATCTGCAAAAGGATTAAGCACTTTGTGCATTTCCTGTTGGTGCTCCTCGATGTTATAGGTAATAGATAGGAGGTTAATTATGCAGAAAATTAGATATTTAAGTTGGCATTCTTTGTTATTTTATTTTAGTTATTTGGGGCATCAACAGCAGTATATAAGAAATATATAAAACGGAGTGTACAAGTATTAATAGACGTTCGAATATGGTCCACTCCGCACCACGAACATGGTCCGCTCCGTAGGTACGTGCGCTCGACTCGCCACACCATCGCACCGTTCAAAAACGGTCAGTGCTTTTCGTGCTAGACAGTGATCACGTCGATATGCCTCCAATTTTATCCAAAAAAGCTAAAATGGCGTGAGTTGTGGCATCCATCGTCGCTAGAACACTAATTAATAAACAGAAAAAAAGAAGAGAATAGGCAAAATTTTATTTAAATGACAGAGAGTCATATAATAGTCATATGCGACTTATTAGAGACCTCGATGA
>JALPQI010021128.1:0-25046 GCA_025490895.1 Thaumatotibia leucotreta
TAATGATGCTGCTGCCCATCAGCAATCTTCGATAAGATCAATAAATGGCCAATGACACTTCAATCACTTAGGGTCTCACCAAACTAGTCGACGCCGTTTCGGCTAATCGCGTACGGAAAAAGCTTTATGTCAACGCAATAAGAGCGAGGACATCGTAAATCGGCTCGGCTCACGCGAAACGACGTCTTTCGACGGGAAAACGGCGTTTTGCCGTAAAGCTGTTCGCATTCGTACGACCCCGTTTGCAGCCTAACGCACACGTTCGCATTCGTAAATCTCCTAATACCGCCGTACGGTGCCGGAAAGAGTTGAACGGCTCCGATCACGGCCGAGTACCTGCGATAAGCACCGGTCAGAGCTGGCGGAAGCCGTTCAGCGTCTTCGACGGCCGAACATAGCTGACGACGGCCGAAAAGAGCCGATGACGGCCGAAGTAGCTACTGATGCGTTTGTATTTATTCATTTGAATTATTACCCACATTAAAATCTGCAATAGATCTGACAACACGAAGTAATACTGTCGTAATCATACACGTCTGTTCAATTTCAAACTAGTTTCTAACAACTAGTCTCCAAAAATGAGATTTACGATTGCCGATCACGCGCTGTCCTATCTAACTGTTCGTCGGACTCGGCGGCTGTACGCGTGCTGTCGGACGTCTCGACGGCAGGACGGAGCACGGGAGAGCCGACCGCCGCTTTACAACTGCTACCGCAGGCGATCGAGCGTTTCTACGGCCGCAAGGAGGATGAGACTGCTTAACGCAGGTGTTCAACCGCGGAGACGGTCGATCGGCTAAATGCGAATAGTGTGGTGTAAAACATTCGGCGAAAGCCGACTCCGCGTCGATTGGTTTGGTGAGACCCTTAGTCGACTCTTACGACACCCACGGGAAGAGTTGGAATGATTAGTGTTTTGATTAAAGTCAACCTCTCGTCAATGACGATAAAAATGACCAAAAGTAGTTGTCTGTGGAGCCCAGTTCGGGCCTTGTCACAGACAAGAGTTGCCAGGCCACCGTTTGCTAAGAAACTGCACGCACAACGGCTCTTTCGCACAACGGCTGCTCAAGGCCAAGTTTTCTATCTGTCCTATTTCACTAGCTACATACCTCAATGAGTATGCAAGAGACAGGTATACATTAGTCAGCTTTATTACTCAAACGACATCTGACCAGCGATGTCCAAATCGGTCTTCGCCACCGATGCGGGCGGTTGATGAAATGTTAAAATCGGGCCTGGCCACATTATTTTGCAATCAATCCACATACTAAAAAGGCTGCGTTCACAACTAAAAGAACACCTCAGCCTCCGTAGCCTAGTTGATAGTAACCCTGCCTATGAAGCCGTAGGTTCCGGGTTCGAATCCCGGCGAGGGCATTTTTTGGGTATTTATTTATTACAAATATTTCTTCCTTGGTCATGGCTGTCTTATTTAAGTATTTATATGTATCTTTCTATTATATATATTGTCGCTTGATAGCTACATCACAAGCCTTAATTGAGCTTACTGTGGGACTAGGTCGATTTGTGTAAAGGTGCGTTCAGACCAATCGAACATTCGCTATTCTAACCCCCCACTCTACGAAATTCGATCGTTACACAAAACGTGATAGGTTGATTTCGTAGAGCGGAGGATAGAACAGCGAATGGTCTTTTGGTTTGAATGTACCTTAAAAAGCTGGAGGTTTTGGGTTCGAATCCCGGCGAGGGCATTATTTCTGTATTTATTTATCACAAATATTTATTCCTTGGTCATGGCTGTCTATGTATTTAAGTATCTATATGTATCTATCTATTATATATATTGTCGCTTGGTAGCTACATCACAAGCCTTAATTGAGCTTACCGTGGGACTAGGTCGATTTGTGTAAAGGTGCATTCAGACCAAACGAACATTAGCTATTCTAATCCCCCACTCTACGAAATTCGATTTTTACACAAAACGTGATTGGTTGATTTTGTAGAACGGGGGATAAAATAGCGAATGCTCTTTTGGTTTGAAAGCACTTTAAGATGTCCCAAGATATTTATTTATTTATTTCAATTACCATTACCTGACAGCAAAGTAGCTAAGTGTGAACAAGATAGTCGGAAGTGCAGTTTGATAACGTTTCTGTTCGCCAAATTACAGGTCGGGATGCCTCCAGCCGGGAATTCCCGATATCTTCCCGGGACCACAAAGGAATAGATTTTTATCTGCATCCGTTTCTTTTTATGAAATGCTTGAGTATTGTCTGTTGATCAAAGGATGCAATGCAGACTTCAGGTGCAGTTATTAATGATTATATTAGAAAAAAAAGGGACTGCAGCAAAATAGTGGAACTCGATAGTATAGTAATAAGCTAGTTATCGTGGTTAATGTATATTTCGTTCAAGGCGACATGACAGAGTGTACAAAAACATAAATATTCCATATTAAAAACATAATTTTCTTAATACAAATTACTATGATTGCCAGTATGCACATAATGCATCCTCCAATAGATTAATACACAAGTTTTGTTTCAATGTTATATCATAAAATATCCAAACAAAAAAACTAAGCAAAATTACTACATAAAAATATATGTATGTCTAAAAAAACCGGCCAAGAGCATGTCGGGCCATGCTCAGCGTAGGATTCCGTAGTTATTCAAAAACGCCTCGGCCGATTATGTTAGAAATAGTTTTGTGTCACTGACCATTCTACTAGATTAATGATGGGCAGCGGCGTCATCATAGTGGACACATTACTGCGATCGCCAATCCGCTTGCCCAGCGTGGCGATTATGGGCATTTACCTCCTAATGCGTCTATACGCAAAGTTAATAGGAGAGGCCTACGTCCAGCAGTGGACTAATATAGGCTGATGATGATGATGAAAGTATTCCATGAGCCCCCTATTCATGATTTTTTTCATGTCGAGTTTTTCTTCTGGAGCGATTATCTCCGAAAATATTGACTTTGGAAAAAACTTTTTTTCAAGACCCTTATTCTTTATAAGAGACCTATTAAATTATACCCCACACTATAGGATTACAGTAAATAAAAAAAATCATCTCCACTTCACTGGTTAGGGAAGTACCAGAATTTTTTTTTTATCTAAGTTTTATTGTACCACTTTGTTTGCATGACTAATATGTATACCTGTACAAAGTTGCAGATTTCTAGTACTAACGGCCACTGAGCTATGCTGCGGACAGACGGACAGACGGACATGACGAAACTATAAGGGTTCCGTTTTTGCCATTTTTGCTACGGAACCCTAAAAATGGGGACCCTTTGGTATGCTGCCGAATTATTTTATGAAATATTTTGATTTTTTTTTCAGTAGTTACAAAATACTACTGATGAGGGTACCAAACGACGACATAATATAGGTACTTAGGTTTTTATACAGACAGCCACCACTAAGGAACAAATATTTAGTATGATCTATTGATCTTGTTTCATAACTCCTGATTTCTTTTTATAAACGTGCATTCAGACCAAACGAGCATTCGCTATTCTAACCAGCTACTCTACGAAATTCAATCGTTTCACAAAACGTGTTTCGTGGATTTCGTAGAGTGGGGAATAGAATAGCGAATGCTCGTTTGGTCTGAATGCACCTTAAGGGTACAACTCTATTAGACTTAAATATATTCAAATATAATCAAGCATAATATTTTTTCTAATTACACGTAGTGTTTTCTAAAATTGGTATCGAAATGATGCCGATTGACAGTAACTGACGTTATGAAGTCAAATCATTTAATGTAGATTTTTATTAATTTTTATGTGACGAAGGTAGACAACTGAGCTCTCAGCCCACCTGGAAAGCAGGAACTGAGGCCCATGGACATGGCAATCAGAAAATCGCCTATGCGCTGCCTACCCTGAGGAGTTAGATGGATTGCCTCTATCTATACCAGTAATTACACCGGCTGTCTTACCCCCAAAACGAAACACAGCAGTGCAAATAAAATTCTAAACACTGCAAATAGAAAACGTTAATACACATCACAAATCCACGTCACAGCCTCTTTAGTTTGATGAAAACAAAGCCGCTATGCACCAAAATGCTTTCAGTAACTTTTATTATCAACCTTATTACCTAGGGGATAAAGCTCAAAGAAGTGCTTAAATTCACACGCATAAATCGTATGAAATCATCCTGTGTTTATTTCTATGTAAATTTTCCCTTTGTTATCTCGCTTGTACAATGATTTTTGAATGCCACAGGAATTTGAACTTTAGCTCTTTAGGTTATAGTTCAATGAAAGAGGGGGTAATAGGCAATATTTCATGAGAATATGTTTTGTTTGGAGCGTTTTTTTGAAAAATTGGAACGTTTTAAAAATTGGAAAAGTGTTATCAATCGGGGTTAATTTATTAGCGTGCATCTGATGGCTTGTTTGTTTTTTTTTTGTTGTAGGTGAAATTCATTTCTATTAGAAAGTTATATATAAAATAATGAATCCTCGAAAACTAGAGTTGCTTTTATTTTGTAGACTAGAGATGTTACTTACTAATTTAGCACTTTTGTAGTAACACCATCTACAGCGTGTATATTTAATATTACCTCAAACCGTAACCAAGCGTAGGTTTTAGTACTATGAACAGATATTGCAAGGTAATTTTAAGTTAGCCATAACCATTAAGACGTAATTAATTTTTGATTTTTTTTCGAGCAGCAATGTATTGCGTCCATTGCGTATTACTTAATGTGACATTAGAAGAGAAGGGTCTAGTATTGTTTAATAATTATCGTTACGTATTTCGTCCGTGAGACTATTTCGCAGCCAAAACTAAATAATTATTAAATATGTTTTGATATTATTACTAGCCAAACAATGACAAGGAATTCCTATTAGAAAATAATACCCACTTACCATTTTATTAGAAAACAAATGTTTTACTCCAAACAAACCACATAAATGACATAAACTTTCATTTCATACTACCACATTCTTTAAATTATTCTGCAATAATTGTTATGATTATGAAACTCATGATTTTACTGCTAAATTACTACCTTTTACAGTAAATAAACAACATGTAATTGACATGATAACGTTGATGACACACTTCAAGCATGCTTCAAGCGGATAGTCGATACCTACCACAGAAATGGCTAGCTTAGTGAATAAAAAAATGTTCAAGAAGTATTTATTTCATTCCGAATTGATTTTAAGGTATAATACAAACTACCAACCTAATGATAACTAACAGCTTTAGGCTGATTACGAAAACTCTTTACAAAATGGTAAGAACAAATGCTGTCAAAGTAAATTACAAAAAAAACTAATTTGTTTGACGTAGATTGTCTTCATTGGATTGTCTTGTAAACTTGTAAATCGGTGTTATCAACTTCTGCATACAATGCCAAGAGCATCAATATTTAGCTCTCGGGAACTAGCCGATATGATTTTAATTGATGGCGAAACTGCAGACATGGTTTCAATTAGATGGTTGTCCTGCTCACTCTTCAGTTCGCGTCCGTAATACATTAAACGCGATATTCGAAGACCGATGGATTGGAAGGTTCGGCCCCCGGCGTTGGCCAGCTCGTTCGCCAGACCTCACGCCGCTAGACTTTTTCCTATGGGGAGCGGTGAAAAATGAAGTTTATTCACAACCTAGAACGACTGTCGAACAACTTAAGGAAAAAAAACCAGATGTGATTGAAAATCTCCAGCAAGTTGATATGGAGAAGGTACGACAATCATTGTTACGCCGCTGTGTCACCTGCAGCGAAGTTCAGGGACGACATGTGGAAAATAGGTACGCCAGACGTGTAAATCGTAATGATTTTTATTTTTAATTATTAAAAACTTACACTAAACGAATGTCGGCTTTTTATTATTGACAGCAGTTAAACGTTATCATTATCACTCGAACTGTCAGTTGTGACGTCATGCCATCGCCATTAAGACAAAGTAGCGATACATTGCTTGCTGTATTATTTTATATGGAAAAAAAAAGAGTTTAATTAAGATTTGTTATTATGCAATATGAGTTCAGAACACTATTGCCTACGTCTGGTTTAAATTTGAGGTAGTATTAAATATACACGCATGAAATAAAAGTCTGAGATGTCAATATACAGGATGTAAGTCTAATTACGGGCGAAGCTCTTAACGGGTGTTAGTTTAGGTCACAATAAGTACATAAAGATAACCTTTATTTAAAATTAGAACAACAAAATTATTCATACAAAATAATTCGGCGTGCAATTATAACTAGTTATACAACTTGAGTGTGTTGCTCTACATTGCGAGCGTTTGCTCAGCTAATTTCAAAAGCAGATGACATAACTGCCATTAACAAATGTTCGTACCTACATTGCTGCTCCGAAAATCTTGAAAAAATTCTGTGGGGTCATAATTAAGTGAAACTTTAAAAAAAAACCTAGTAAACCATGATTACACTATACTCTGTTTGATTTGGTGTTTGAAAAAAGGTAAACAATCTTACAGTATCTTTTTATTGAAAACTACGAGTAAAAAATAAGTTTTAGCAAATATACATAATATAACAAGGAAATACAGTGATTTACATTGTTTTTGATTCATTAAGGACTTAGTATGGATTTGTATATGCATTTTTCAATAAAAATATACTGCAAGATTGTTTACCTTTTTTTAAACACCAAACCAAACAGAGTATTATGAATTCCATGCCTGGTTTAATTTATCGCCCATATTAGATTTACACGCGGTATCATCTTATTCTCATAATAAATTACGTATGGATGAAAATATTACGCCTTTAAGACCCTTGATTATTTTTCTAATTCTAGGAATAAGACTAAGAGGGTATCTACGTACCCACAGCAACGTACATCACTTAATACCCCATTTAAAAAAAAATATAAATAATATCTTGAAAATAACAGTTCCACTAACTTTTCAGTTATTTTCTTTTCATTTAGCACTGCATTTGAATTATAAAGCGAATCAACCAAGATTCAGTTTAAATTGAACGCCAATCACGCCAAGAAATATATTTATAACTAGCTGTGCCCGCGACTTCGCACGCGTGCTGTTCGGTGATCTGTGTTGTACATTTTCAAATGTATGTCTGGTAAATGGTTTTCTTAGAATCCTTTTGGTGATAAGAAATCAGATTAACAGCCAAGTTACAAACGTATTGTGTTCGGTGTAGCAAAGAAATTAATATCATACACAATGAAATAAATGGTTTAGGTAGGTACCTATCGTTTGAGGTTAACTTCCAAATACTACGCAAATTTTGATATCTCTAAAGGTAGTCAAATAATGTGGTTTCCCTCAGCAAACAAAATGATAGTCGTATTTCAAAACGCCAAAATTATACGTATTCTAAAAAGCATAAGCATAGCGTAAGTAAGGAGTTGAGGGTAAAAATTATGATGAGGCTTGATAGCGTCATAAAAGTCATCATCATAGCATGGATTACCCTAAGCCTAAGTTAACCGGAGGACTTCAGTTGCTGAATGCGTGGCAGTAAGCGTCAGTGCAGTGTATGCAAACACCTATCGCCAGGGTTTGAGTCGAGGAACCCAAAAGAGTAATATTCGGAAAAAGTTGGAAAATAATCTAAGATGGCAGTGTGCGGGGGCGAAAAGCTTAAATCCCGAGTAGTTCAGCAAGCCCGAAGGGCGAACTTTAGGAGGAAGAAGGCCGATCCAGCAGAGGGTTGAAGGCCCGAAAACCCACTCCAGGGGCCCAAGTAATTCGGCCTTGCAGCAGGGCCGACCCAATCACAGAAACAACGCAAAACCTTTTTCGTATATTTTGACAGTCATCAAAAAAAGTCTCTTCGGCTCTCGGTTTGTTAGACTGACAGCGTGGGTTAACCCCTCGGGCCTTCGGCCCTCGGGATAGTGTGGTCTGTAGCCTCGGGACTACGGCCCTCGGTTTGTTAAACTGATAGCGTGAGATAACCCGAGAAAGAGAAACAAACGAGAAACATGTCAAATAAGATAGAGTAAGGAGGTCGTAGGCCGAACTATGAGAAAACAGAACAGTGGTCCGAGCCCGACGCGTTCTAGCATTCAATATAATATTTATTCAGTATTCAAATAAGTCGAGCCTAAGGGCCGAAAGCCCGAAGCCGAGGCGTTAAGGCTGCAAAGGGCGAGTTCCAAGCAGTGCCGATGACCGATCGTATTTTTCATGAAATACTGGCTTAATGGCCGAGACCGAGACATAGTGCCAAGCATTTAATATATGCAGTAATTAACCAACCGAGCCTGAGGGCCCAAGGCTCAAAGGTGAGGCGTCAAGACCACGAAGGCTGAAACCGAGCTTCGAGTTAGGGCCAAATCCCAATCGGGCTTATGACGAAATGTTGTTTTATGGTCGATGCTAAGCTGTAAGAAGACAGAGCTTGGAGCATTCAGTATATCCTGTAGCCAATCGGATCAATCAAGTACTCCCCACATGAACCCGAGGGCCAAAGGCCCGAGCAGTCAACCCACAATGTCAGCCTATCAACCCGAGGGCCGTAGACCCGAGGCCACTGTCTATACGAACCCGAGGGCCGAAGGCCCGAGGAGTTAACCCACGCTGTCAGATTATCAACCTGAGGATCGGAGGCCCGAGGCCCCTGTCTAAACGAACCCGAGGGCCGAGGCATTAATACCCGCTGCCAGTATATCAACAGGAGGGCTGCAGGAGCAAGGCCACCATCCACACCATTAACCCACGCTGTCAGTCTAACAAACCGTGGGCTGAAGGCCCGAATGGCTAACCCACGCTATAAGTCTATGGACCCTAGGGCCGTAAGCTCGAGGACACAGTTCACACGATCGTGAGAAGGCTCAAGGGGTTAACCCACGCTGTCAGCCTAACAAACCGAGGGCCGTAAGCCCGAGGCTACAGGCCACACGATCCCGAGGGCCGAAGGCCCGAGGGGTTACCCTTCGCTGTCAGTCTATGAACCTGAGGGTCGTAGGCTCGAGAACACAGTTCACGCGATCCCGAGGGCCGAAGGCCCGAGGGGTTATCTCACGCTAACAATCTATGAACCTGAGGGTCGTAGGTTCGAGAATACAGTTCACGCGATCCCGAGGGCCGAAGGCCCGAGGGGTTAACCTTCGCTGTCAGTCTATGAACCTGAGGGTCGTAGGTTAGAAAACATAGTTCACGCGATCCCGAGGGCCGAAGGCCCGAGGGGTTAACCTTCGCTGTCAGTCTATGAACCTGAGGGTCGTAGGCTCGAGAACACAGTTCACGCGATCTCGAGGGCCGAAGGCCCGAGGGGTTATCTCACGCTATCAGTCTATGAACCTGAGGGTCGTAGGCTCGAGAACACAGTTCACGCGATCCCGAGGGCCGAAGGCCCGAGGGGTTATCTCACGCTATCAGTTTAACAAACCGAGGGCCGTAGTCCCGAGGCTACAGACCACACTATCCCGAGGGCCGAAGGCCCGAGGGGTTAACCCACGCTGTCAGTCTAACAAACCGAGAGCCGAAGAGACTTTTTTTGATGACTGTCAAAATATACGAAAAAGGTTTTGCGTTGATATTTGTGAAGTTGCACATAGTTATATAATTTCTTCTTTTCAGTTGACACATCCTGGAATTATTTTGACAGGTAATATGTACACATATTTTTGATTGGTAAATTTGTTCAGATGCATAATAATATGTATCTTTCTATGCTCATTTATTTTTGAAGCCTTGGATTTGCTCATATATTTATGAACTCGACTGTACATAATCGTATGCGTATGAGACATCAAAAGAAACGTCTTCAAAAATTATAGAAACTTTTTTCTTTAAGCGGATCGTTTTGGAGATATCAGCTATTAAAGCCGTTGAAAGTGTGCCCTTGTTCAATTATTTTAAAGTACAGGGTATAAAGTTCTGAGAAAAATGGTGTTGATCAATTGTTGAGGGTTGAAGAATGCAGTCCTCACTTATTAATATAGCGCCTGCTCAAATAGTCATGGCAAATGCGTCGCGTCTGCTGATACTTTTGAATAGTTGTAGGCTATTACATTTAAGGTGTTTCTTTTAAATTGGTTGGTCATGTCTCTTAAAATAATTTACGCAGTTTTTGTAATTTGTTCCATTTACACATACATATTTACACATGCAGGAGTCCGCTGGATGCGGGTGGCACAGGACCGGTCATTAATTGTGGCAATTTTTGGGGGAGGCCTATGTTCAACAGTGGATGTCTTTCGGCTGATATGATGATGATGATGATGATGATGATGATGACGACACATGCATAGTAATGAACTCTTTCAACGACTTTTGGTTTGATCAAAATATCTCTTATACTTTTTGAGATAGGTTGATTTAACTGTAATTTTAATTTTTTACTGCAAGTCCGACTCACACTTGACCATTTTTTATATCCTATGTCCCGACCCGAGGTCTCCTGAATACGACGGTGAAGTTTTCATTAAAATTCATCCAGCCGTTCTCTCGTGATGCTCCGTACAATAAACAGACAAACAGACAAACAGACAAACCGACAAACAGACAAACAGACAAAAATTCTAAAAAATACATAAATGTGATCTATTATCGATTTTAAGACCTCCTCCATCATTTTTTTGTAAATATCTTCCATGTACAGACTTTCGACCCTCTTCAGCTTTATTATATGTATAGATTCTCTCTGAAGAAATATATAATTTACTGTCAGTCATCCGCAGACCACGAACCCTGTAAAGTGTTCGAAATGTCGGAATGAAGTTAAATTTAGTTAATATACGCGAGTTTATCAGTTTTCATAGTTTTATTTCATGTGTAATCCTGGCGGTAACCGAAGAAAATATTATATATAATCTACTCTTTTCAATATAAAATTTTCTTATCAGAATTTTATGAGCTATTTTCTGTAAAAGTAATTTAGTAGTTTCAATACCACGTTTACCTTAATAATACCCAACAATAAGTAAACTTTTTGCGTTTCGTATAAATAAGCAAAATAGGAACTCTTCCTACTTAATCAATGAACAACATTTTTGAACGGTTTTTTATGATTACTACTAAGTGATCTTTAATAATTAATTATACACCGTGGGCTTTATAACCTGTAAGATTTTAACCACGCATTTTTGATTTAAAACAAATAAAAAAAAATTAAGTTCGGCGAAAAATAAATTTATTATTTTCATTCTTTTACTATATATAATGTATATAATATTCATAAAAACCTCATTTTTGAAAGGTTTTATTTCTCACTTTTTGACATCTATTAATGAGGTTAGTGAGACTATTCTCCACGTTGGCACCGACGCCGTTAAAAAGACCTTTTGTACTGAGTAACAATTAGAAAATATGTTTTTTCAATTGGTAGTAACTCTGAAACTAGGCGATATCCAGAAAGAGACCACATTTAGAAAGACATTATACTTTCTAAATGTGGTCAGGAATACTACAGTGTTAAAATCGGTCGGGTATAAACAGCCCACCGACCCGTGTATACCTATATTATGTAGGTACTTAATGAATAAAGTTTCATTACCTACTGGCAGTAGCAAATAAACTATCGGAATTACCACTACCTATTACCAAGTTTCTTAGATTTTTATATGACATATTTGCCGTTAATTCAACTACCCTCTTTACTGTCAAAACAAAAAATACAGCTCTCAATAGAAACATAAACAACAAAGTGCCAAACCCCAAACTATCTAAAGTACCATTAAAACACTAAAACTACGACACACGAACCTAATAAATCAATTTTTTACGTGTCTCCTAGATTCTTTACTCACAAACCCAAAAGGTCGTAAGATCTTTATTTATTACTTCAACTTACGCTCTTTTACTTTTGACTGAACTGGCTACTGTCGACCTACCTGGCTTCGAAAAGTTTACATTTCGAGCATCTGTTTCTCTTACTTACTCCAAAGGAGGTGTTATTGGAGTGAAAGAGAAATAAACCGCACAATGTTTTCGATTGTCGTTCGCGGCAGGTTTTCTGCTATCAACTTGACAAGCAATAATGGACCTACCTGTCTATGATTTTCAGTATAAAGAGGTTTCATAATCGCTTGCAATCGATACGTATCCGGCAGTTTTGATAAGACGTATCTTAAGTACCTAATGTCGGCTATTTCGTTTTAAGTGATTTAGACAGGAAATATAACACGTCTTTGATAAATTAGTGGAATAATTAGATTAGCCATAAATTAAATTCTGTCAGGGTAATTTTTGATAGATATAAATCTGTCCGTGACTTTTAGACTTCGTTGTAATTTAACATCCTCCTTGTAACAATCTTCTTCAATATAGTTTTTTTTATAATTAAGATTGATTAAGTAAACATTAAAAGAAACAACCATGATCCACAAAAAACGTTTAATTTACTTGAAACGAACAATTTAACCGTAACAACGTACAACGTATGTTTTTGGTAAATCGCTGCTTTGCGATAAAATTGTGATAGCTCAAAAAATCTATCACAAAATCTATGGCACCGCTTTAACTTTTTCCTTGGCAATATAACTTTCATTTTCTACCCAGTTTTAGTATTAAAAAAAGAGTTTTTTTTTCTACACAAAGGCGAGGAGGGAAAAAAGCAATTTTTTCTTTATTTTACTAATAAAATGGTTAACAATTGCTAAATTGTAAAAGCTGTTTAACAATTTAGACTAAATTCTATATCTGAGCAGGGATTTATCAGGCACTAAGAAGTCACCCGCAGACCACGAACCCAGTAATGTGTTCGAAACGTCGGGATGAAGTTAAATTTAATTAATATACGCGAGTACAATACGCGAATACAAAGGATAAAAACCCATGGTTTCATGCTTGTAAACGAATATAAAGAGAGAAAAAATATAAAGGCGTAACAAAACATACTAAAAATATAATTATAAATTTTAACAGCATATTCCTGAGACTAAAAGAAGCAAAAAATGTTAAGTGAGTTTTGGTCAAATCTGCAAAAAAAAAAATTTTTTTTGTTTTTTTTAATGTTTTGAATGCCTCAATAAACAAAAAAAGGATTTTATTAATGAAACTATCGCAAGAAATGCACTTTAAACGTATTTTTTTCTCATTTGCTAGGTAATTAAAGATTTTTTTTGTTCATTTGATGTCTGTCAATTAAGTGTGACAAGACTAAGACAACATGGTAACAAAATCGTTTCCTAAAATGCGTTTATCATAACGGGCTAAAACGGTTTTAGGAAAAACTCAAATTTTCTCTTAAAATAGACTCAATCCAGAAAACTTCATATGACATTTTTAACTTCAAATTTGGTCAGAAATCCGCTGTCGATTTTTTTCCCCTTCCTCATCGTGTATAACATAAAATTACACATAGGTAATAAATATGAATAACAATACATACAAAACTAGACTAAATCAAAAGCGAAAAGGCCATAACCAAAAATATTAAAAGTGTGTTCCGTAAAAACATTTTAATTAAAAGTCGCGCCTCAAAGGGATGACAGTGTACGCAGTTATTTAAAAAGTTTTCGGCCAATCATAAACCAGTATTCTTACACCCGCGAATTCGCCTTATTCCTAAACAAATAAAGGTCAAATTATACTAGAAATATGAAGCAGTAGAAAGTGTTTTACGAATCAGAAACCCTTGACGAGTTTCCAATTTAAATGGAAAATACTCTATGTGCATAAAATCGACGGTTTTTGATAACAATATTCCATTACTTTTTTATTGAGAATGAAATTGGCGATATTTTGAATCCCGAAAGGAATTCAGATAGGAGGCGGCAAGCAAGTATTGAATATACCCGAGAATTTCGACCGATGTCCACTGAGTCGGAGTGGCTGAGTGGTTTATCATCTATCAGCTGCGAAAGCTGAGGACGTGGGTTCAAATAACACCTCCAGCGTTGGCGAACTTTTCATTTTTTTCTTTGGTAGATAGAATATATTACCAGTTATCACATAAGGGTTCACTAAGCTAACCTAGGTCGTAAGCGAAGTTAAGTAGCGTGGTGGCAGTGAAATACATTTGTCACCACCCCGACTCTTCCCCTGGGTATCGAAAGAGCCGCTAAGGGATTGAAGTGCTACTGACCATTCATTTACTGAAAATTGAAGATGGGCAGCAGCGTCATCATAGTGGACGCACTACTGCGATCGCCAATCGTTCCAGTTAGTGGGAGAGGCCTACGTCCAGCAGTGGACTGAGATAGGGCGATGATGATGATGATTTATAATATTATATAAAGTAACAGTATTATTTAAACATTAAGAGACTGCTCCTCCTACAGTCAAATTGTTGCAAAAGTTTTGTGGGACGATAATGTAAAAAATGTAATTAAACTTGTGTCAAATCATAGATTAAATCTAACTTATCTACTTAACCTAACCTATATCTAAGATTGGCCCTTGTGGCATTGTACCGAGGATGCTGGCGGCATTTCCTCGATGTATCGCAATACTGATGCGTTGTGCGAGGAAGTCGCCAGCTCTTCGGTCTTTAGTTGAATCAACCAGACGTTTCGCGATTTCAGCAAACAATTTCCTTGCGCTGGGGCCCCATTAACCTAAAGTTTCTACGTCAAATCATTAATTAAATAAATAATAATAAATAACCCGCTTACCTAGAGTTGCGATTATGTACATTATCTCTAAATGCGTCCATAGGTAATAGGAGAAGCCAATGTCCAGCAATGGATTATAATTTGAACCTTAAGACAAAGAAAATCTCACCCAACCAATAAAGAAAACGGCAATTTAAAAAGATTCTTTTTCATTACAGTCGAGTTAATCGCAACAGCCCTTACCACGACTTCGAATGGTATTTTAAGGTGCGTTCAGACCTAACGAGCATTCGCTATTCTGTAGAGTAGGAGGTAGGTACTCTACAAAATTCGATCGTTACACAAAACGTGATTCGTTTATTTCGTAGAGTGGGGGATAGAACAGCGAATGCTCGTTTGGTCTGAATGCACCTTTAGAGTGGGGGATAGACTAGCGAATGCTCGTTTAGTCTGAATGCACCTTAATACAATTGTATCATAATAGAGAGCTTTTCAGTCGAGTACCGTGTTTAGGCCACAAAGCTTGCTGAGTGGCCTAAGTAAGGTACGAGATTAAAAAGCTTGATTATAACACTGGAGGCGACCGCGTTCCGATAAAGAATTCGTAAAATCGAGTTTCCACTGCAATGTTTTGCGACAATTATCACCGATTCATAGTAAGAACAGGCCTACTACCGCGAACTTCGAAAATCGTATCGAGGATTTGTCTTTGTCACTCCAACGATAGCGTCATTAGAATGACCGAGACAATATCTCGAAATTTGCAGATTTCGAAATTCGTTACAAAAATTTGTAGAAAAAACCTTGAAATTAGCGGATTTCGAAATTCGTTTCGTAACTTTGTCTCTGTCACTCCAACGAAGGCGTCATTAGAGTGATCGAGAAAAAACTTCGTAAATTACGAATTTAGAAGTTGTAGGCCTCCAAAAGAATTCCCCAATGTAGGAAAACGTCTTGCGACCCGAGGCGGGAAGATAAAAAAATTTTGTTTCGATAATTTGTTTCTGTCACTCCAATGCATTCGTCATAAGAGTGACCGAGAGAAAATCTAGAAATATTTGAATTTGGAAATTCGTTTCGAGGATTTGTCTCTGTCACTCCAACGATGGCGTCATTAGAGTGACCGAGACAAAACCTCGAAATTTGCGGATATCGAAATTCGTTTCGAAAATTTATCTTTGTAACTCCAATGATAGCGTCCTTAGAATGACCAAGTCAAAACCTCGAAATACTTGGATTTCGAAATTCGTTTCGAGGATTTGTCTATGTCACCCCAACGATAGCGTTATTAGAATGACCGAGATAAAACATCAAAATTTGAGGATTTTGAAATTCGTTTCGAAATTTTGTCTCTGTCACTCCAACGATAGCGTAGAGTGTCCGAGACAAAATATCGAAATTTGCGGATTTCGAAATTCGTTACAAATAATGTAGAAAAAACCTCGAAATTTGCTGATTTCGACATTCGTTTCGAAACTTTGTCTCTGTCACTCCTACGAAGGCGTCATTAGAGTGATCGAGAAAAAACTTCGTAAATTACGATTTTAGAAGTTGTAATAGGACCGCAGGCCTCCAAAAGAATTCCCCAACGTAAGAAAACGTCTTGCGACCCGAGGCGGGAAGATAAAAGAAATTTGTTTCGATAATTTGTCTCTGTCACTCCAATGCATTCGTCATAAGAGTGATCGAGACAAAAACTAGAAATATTTGGGTTTGGAAATTCGTTTCGAGGATTTGTCTCTGTCACTCCAACGATAGCGTCATTAGAGTGTCCGAGACAAAACATCGAAATTTGCGGATTTCGAAATTCGTTACAAAATTTTGTAGAAAAAATCTCAAAATTTTGTGGATTCCAATTCGAAGTTCGTTTCGAAATTTTGTCTCTGTCACTCCAACGAATGCGTCATTCGACTGACCGAGAGAAAACCTCGAAAATTACGAATTTAGAAGTTGTAGCACCACAGGCCTCTAAAAGAATTCCCCAACGTAGGAAAACGTCTTGCGACCCGAGGCGGGAAGATAAAAGAAATTTATTGCCAAGATTAAAGCCACGATTGTTGGGCTCATGTCAATCTGGGGAAAACGCTAGGAATGCTGTGGAAAGAGAGAATTAGACTTATGGTCTTTCTGCTTCAGTGGATTTGCGATATTGGTTACATTCAATGTACCTATTACCTATAGTAGATTCTTTACGAATGTCAAAACAAGTATCAAAGTCATTTTCAATCGTTAAATTTACTATTACCTAAGCACCTATAGTAAATTTTACGTATGTCGTTCCGGATTACGTAAAACGTATCAAAAAATGGGAAATATTCCTAAATTGTAAATTTCTCCATAGTGATTTCGGTAATTTACCGGAAACGATGACTCTAAAATAGCGTTGAAAATGTCATGTTAAATTCGAGTTTTTTTCATGTAAAATATACGTCGGTCATACAAGTGACATGTATTTAACATGTAATTTTCAACGTTTCTCTATAACTTTAAATTCGATGGTTACACGAACCGTCATTCGTTGATTTCGTAGAGTGGGGGATAGAATAACAAATGCTCGTTTGGTCTGAATGCACCTTTAAGTAATTTCCTAACCTGTAGTAAATACTTTACGAATGTCCTTCCGGGTTAATAAACAAGTATCAAAGATCGATAATTTATGGAAAATATTCCCAAATTGTAATTTTCTCCATGATATAAATAAATAAATATTTTGGGACATCATAGGGCCCGTTCAGACGGACAGCATTTCAACTGCAACCCAGCTAAAAAGTGGCAGTTCTGGGGAAGTTCTGACGACTGCAATACAACTGCAATAGAACTGCAATGCAGCGAACTAAAAACTGAACTGAATAGATAAACAAGCTGCATTGCAGTTCTATTGCAGTCGTACCAACTGTAGCCAGATTGCAGTTGGTGTGCGGTTGACCGAACTGCATGACAGCTGCAAGCGGACTGCACAACGGGTTTGCAGTTCTGATGCAGTTGGTCCAACTGCATCAGAACTGCCCCGGAACTGCCACTCTGCAGCTGCGTTGCAGTTGAAATGCTGTCCGTCTGAACGGGCCCTTACACAAATCGACTTAGTCCTAAGGTAAACTCAAGTAACGCTTGTGTTGTGGGTATCAAGCGATGATATATGAAGAGTCCACGGAAAAAATATGTCCAGTATTAAAAAAAAATCTGAACAAATTCACACCTATACATATTCTGTTAAAAGTAAGGTGGTTTTTCCTCCTGTAATATGAATTGACTAAACATTTTCTTTCCGTAAACCCTTCATACATAATAGATATATACATTCAATACATAGACAGCGATGACCAAGGAACATTAATATTTGTGATCAATGAATACACAAATAATGCCCTCGCCGGGATTGAAACCCGGAACCTCCAGCTTCGTAGGCAAGGAAACTTCCAACAAGGTTACGGAGGCTGACAAACTCAACAAACACAACAAAACAACAATAACTAACCTAATAATATTGTGAAAAAGTCCTCAGTGGGATTCGAATCTGGAAATCCCAGCTTTGCAGATTCCGTGACTAACCTTTCAGTTATGGAAGCCGCCAAAATAAACACACACACACACTTACACACACATGTATATAAATATACATTCACAAACACAAAGCATTAATCATATCTCTTCCATTATTTTCGCAAAACGTAACCTAATCCAATCATCGAAAGCCCAAATTCGCAGAGATCGCCAACCTAAAACCGAACAGAATTAACACGTCCTAGTCAATGACGCCTCAAATCAATAGATAAGCGATCGTCAACCATTTGTCGTTGCTAATAATACTTCGGGCCTTTCGGACATTGACAAATGGCGAGCCAAACGTTGCCAGATGTCAGTAAGTCGGGGTAATATTTTCTTTTACCAGGGGTAGGAACTGTCGTGAGTTTGCTCGATTTTTATGTACTTAAGTGTTGGGGTGAAATAGTAATTACACTTGAGAGATGGACTTATTGTGTTTTTTGTAAATATTGGTTTCTGTAAGAAAAATTACTTAGTGGGTACAATGTACTATTTGTTTGATATTTCTTTCGTGTACATTAAATAAATAAATAAATATCTTGGGACATTTTACACAAATCAACCTAGTCCCACGGTAAGCTCAATTAATGCTTGTGATGTGGGTACTAGGCGACGATATATATAATAAATAGATATAGATACTTAAATACATAGACAACCATGACCAAGGAACAAATATTTGTGATAAATAAATATACAAATAATGCCCTCGCCGGGATTCGAACCCGGAACCTCCAGCTTCATAGGCAGGGTCACTACCAACTAGGCTACGGAGGCTGACTTTATTCGCAAGTGTGTCGAATAAAAATAGTTTTTTATAAATTAAATATACAAGACGGTTAAAATGAAAATACCTGTTTCATCAAATCAACAATTTTTATCAAATTGTATAAAAAATACTCATACTTGTGTCTCGTGCAGCAGAAACAAAACAGAAAGTTTAAAAAAACTATACTTTTGGGACGATTTTATTTATGCCGAATACGAAATAAACATAAAAAACCGATTTCATTAGATCTCAACATGGTGCCAACGGGCCAGCGAAAATGTTGACATTCGTTTCACGATTCTTAGAGATGATAACAATTTAACAATTTATTCTGAAACTAATTATGTCAGATATTTTTTTAGAATTTTATACGTATATCACGTAGTTTAGAAAATAGAGGGGGGGGGGACACATTTTTCAGACTTTGAGAGCTGATATCTCGAAAACTATTTGCTTAAATAAAAATGCGATATATAAACCTTCATATCATTTTCAAAGACCTTTCTATTAATACCCCACACGCTTATATACAACAAAAAAAACTTTCTATTCCTGTTACATGTGTGGAGGGCCCCCACCCCAACGGTTTTTTTTACAATTTAGTATCATAATCCTGTAGCGGTTTATGCCACATATATCGTCGATTGTAATATGAATTAATGTAACCACCAAAATGACGAAATTGAGTTAAGTATACCGTTCGACTGCAAATTTCCTGCTCTATCGAACGGTGTATATAAAATATTGATATCTAGAAAAAAATGTCGAATACGTTAACAAAAACTTTGCCATTTTATTAGGTTTCTACGTTTTTTATTAACGTATGTAAAGGTTTCCAAAAATCATAGACAATATTTTAACGTAAGTACGAATTTGTAAGTACAAAACATGTCTTTCCTAATGTACTCACCATATTTTTATAAACGTCACTGCTGTAAGCGCCGTCTGCATTGTATGGCTCATCATAAGCAATTCTGTTTCAATTTGTGAGTTACACTAAATTCGGAAATCCACTTTTGATGATTTTCATTGATTTGTTAACGTATCTCCAAATTTTTTTGAAAATGTTTAACGTAAGCACCAGCCATTTCCTGAACTATAAGTGTGGTCGCAGTTAGTAACTGTCTATCAAATAGACCTCTCAAAAATAAAACAAACAAGATAAACATCATTTCAATAGGATAATTAACTAAAAAGATACAACATACTTTATAAATGTCCATTTCGTTTTTTGGCTCTCCTGAAAAGTCGTCATTTGGTGGTTACATTAATTCATATTACAACTGACGATATCCTTGCCAAATTTCGTTACTGTGGCATTTATAGTTTCCGAGTAAATCGGCTGTGACAGACGGACAGACGGACATGACGAATCTATAAGGGTTCCGTTTTTGCCATTTTGGCTACGGAACCCTAATAAAAAGGGAAATATTACTACTACTAATCGCTTATTTTACGTATCCATAATTATATTCCTCCAAAGAAATGAGTCTTCGTAACTCCATGCTCTGATTCAGGACATTATTATGTCCGGGATAATCCTATTAACTTCCCGGATACTTTCTTTAGCTGAAATATTGGTGAAATTATAGTTACATATGGAGGATACACGAAAAGAACATACGTAACATCATCATCATATCAGCCGAAAGTTGTCCACTGCTGAACATAAAGGCCTCCCCCAATACGTATCGTGTAGGTGTTCAATTATCGTGTATTTTAAATTGCATAAATGCTAAATATTAGATGTCATATACCAAAGAAAAACGACCAAGATCACCTAATATCCGAGGTGGGGATCGAACCCACGTACTCAGTTTTCGCGGCTGATGCCTGCACCCCTCGGCCACTCGGTCTTAACAACCACCGGTGAAATTTCTCGGGTATATGCAATTCCTTACAAGGCTAGGTGCCTTTGACCATTCTCTAAGGGCAAGCAATACATGCCTGCACCTCCTATTAGAACACTTTACAGTTTTCTAGAATAGCTAGAGAGAGCTGGTGCTGCCATCTATTGAACGTATGCGAAAACACAAATCAAATTATTTATTAACTAAATATTTTGATTTGTACTTTTAATTTTTCTCCAGTAGTCACACTACTTAATACTATATAAATTATAAATATTAGATGTCATATACCAAAGAAAAACGACCAAGATCACCTAAATGCTTATGTTATTTATGTATACATTGTGCCCATGAGGAAAGGGAAAAACTGTAATTTTTTTCTGAAATGTGTTACTCAACGTAACTCGTCACATTTTTGTTATTTATTATAGCTACCGTGTGTTCTTATCTGTATGTTAAGACGTTTGCTTTAAAATTATGAAATGATAAAACACTTCACTAAATCAACCTGTGTAAAAATCTAAATCCACAAGACGGTTATAACAGTTACCAATTCTTTTGTATGTTTCTATATTAATTAAGCAGATTAAACCTATCGGCCAGACATAGGGAATCTTCCTTCAGATTAATTAATATAGGAGCACACAAAAGAATTGGTAACTGATGTTAGTCTTGTGGATTTACCCATTTGACAAATTATTATGAAAGTTACCTCAGTGCCTAAAGACAAAAGTCTTCAACCAGTGCGTATTGCCAGTGATGACATACAGGGCCGAGACGTGTTCTTTAACTGTGCCTTTTAAAGAAGCTCAGAGTCACTCAGCGAGCTATGGAGAGAGCTATGCTCGGACTCACTCTGCGAGACCGGATCAGGAATGAGGAGATTCGTAAGCGAACGATGGTTACCGACATAGCATATCGGGTAAGCAAGCTGAAGTGGCAATGGGCGGGGCACATTTCTCGAAAAACCGATGGCCGGTACTCGAGTGCAGACCATGTGGTCAAGTGGTTGTGGTACTCGACAAGGTGGTCAGACGACCTGGTTAGAGTTGCGGGGACTTGGTGGATGCAGAACACATCCATCTGGATAAAGTGGAAGTCTATTGAGCAGGCATGATATGTCCAGCAGTGGACGGCTTATGGCTGAAATGATGATGAAAGTTGAAACTGGCAATGGTGAAAAGTATAAAAAATACATATTTTTGGAGACATTAGACATCAGTCGCATAATATTTTTCGCGTTTTTGACATCTTGAATACGTGTTTTTATAAAAACTCGCAATGCTACATAAGGCACCTGGATGCTTTTGCTTAGCCAAGTTGCCAATCGCTAGCACTTAGTAGCGTATCGTAGGTTTCCCTCTCCGTCAATCTTTCATATTAGTGCCACAAAGACAGTTAGCTGCCTTTCGTTTACGACTGACGATTAAGCGCTAGCGTTTGGCAACTTGGCTAAGCACCCTGGTCTCATCGCGAGTTACTACACTATGCATTATCGGCTATAAACACGGACAAAAGACACGCACTCCCGTGTAAAAAAAGAGACACGGCAATACTCGCCCGGCGGTAATAGCTGGATAAGTATCGCCGTGTTTTTTTTTATTATCTCGCTGTGAGACTAGTGCCTAATCATGTTTTTCGAAAGTTATTGCCGTCATTTTTTTTTTATACCACGTCGGTGGCAAACAATAAAAACTTGTACCCTCCTCTTTTGAAGAACCCCGTACTGTAGTCTAGCGGGAAAACCTCGGCAGGGAGCTCATTCCACAGACGGACCGTCCGCGGGAGGAAGTTCCTCTGAAACCGCACGGTGCGCGACCATTTAGGTTGCAAGGTGTGAGGATGTCGTACTTTTCAGTTTAGTCAGATTACTTTATAAATATGCGTAGGTAGGTGGTATTAGGCACATTTTATGATTATTAACTGATCAAATATTGTCCATCCCACGGTACCCTTTCTACCCTATCTGAAAACCTTTAGCCTTAACCTTTCAAAATAAATTGTGGGTGTCGGATTTTAAGGCCATCAAGGTATAATTATTATACATAGTTGATCGCTTTAATATCTATAATTGTATGTGTAGAGTTTATCAATATCTATCAGTAATTATTTATAAATGGTTCAGGGACAATTTAGCTTTTACGGTTTTTTTTGGTGGATTTACAATTATTATGGATTATTTATGGGCCGTGTGGTGACGGTAGTAAGAATACATTTGTCAACACCCCGACTCCTCCTACGGGTGTCGTAATAGTCGACTAAGGGAATGAAGTGTCACTGACCATTATTTGATAAAAGATTGATGATAGGCAGCAGCGTCGTCATAGTGGACACATTACTGCGATTGCCAATCCGCTTGCCCAGCATGGCGATTATGGGCATTCCTCCTTATACGCATAGTTATTAGGAGAGGCCTACGCCGCCTACGTACAGCAGTGGACTGTCATAGGCTGATGATGATCATGATGGATTAAATGTTTGACACTGCCGCGTGGTAACGACAGTAAGAATTGAGTCACCACCCCAACTCTTCCCGCGGGTGTCGTACAAATCGACTACGGAATTGTAGTGTCTCTGGCCATTATTTTATTGAAGATTGGTGATGGGCGGTATACTAATTTGTGGCCGAAAGTTTTATGGCATATTATGATCTCCAAACTATCATTCTCATCGTTTTACTTGGCAGAATCACATAGAAAACCAACGTAAAACAAAAGTAAACATAGTTCATCATCATTATCATCTCAGCCATAAGACGTCCACTGCTGAACATAGGCCTCCCCTCTGGACCTCTACATATACGATGCGACCTGCATCCAGCGTGTCCCGGCGACCGTCATAAGGTCGTCTGTCCATCTTGTGGGTGGACGTCCTACGCTGCGTTTGTCTAGCGTATAGACTCATTAGGATGTAAATATCTTCTACCAAAAAATGGTCAGTGACACTTCAATCCCTTAGTTGACTCTTATGAAGACTTTGGGTGGTGACAAATGTATTTACTGCCGGCACCACACGGCTATAACACTTTAGCATAATATATCATATACCTGCTAAGTTTACTAAAATAAATAACACGATCTCGTTAAGAGACATACGAGCTAAATGAATGAACAAAAAATTGTACCAATCGTTTATAGTATTGAAAGACATTCCTATCCAAAAAGTATAATCCGTATTTTTGTTTTATTTCATAAATAATAATCATCGCGATTTCGAAGTCGGTGGTCGGAAAAGTTATTCGGTAGTTATAAATATAGACTATGTAAAAATATTGTTTTTTTTTAACCAAATATGGCCCGTAACTTAATAAAATAAGTATTCTCTATTAATTAATTCATAACATTATTTCGTAATTTAAGCTTTGATACGTTTTTCTGTCAAACATATTTCATTCAAATTGATAGTCGAATAAACAATAACATGCGTACAAAAATAGGTCTGAATATTGTAAGAAACATTTTCTGCTAAACAAAATTCTATGAAATTTCTGTCTTTGAAACAAGGGATCACCAAATTACATGTGTTTAGACGTGGATCAAAATATTGAATTATTTCACTCTTAACGTACCTAAATAATGATTAAACTTAACGTAAACGTACCTAAATAATGAACAACAGTCATAAAAAATATAACGAAATATAATTTACTCCTCATCGGGGCCTACCCACGCTGCGCTTTCCCCTAAGTGGCCGCCAATCGAGAACCTTTCCGCCCCAACCGCCATCGGTTCTACGTGCAATGTGCCCCGCCCACTGCCACTTAAATTCAACAATTTGGAGAGCTATATCGGTTACTGGTTAAAAGGTCCTGGCCTGGTGAATGTCGCAGGAGTCCGCTGGATGCGGGTGGCGCAGGACCGGTCATTGTGGCATTTTTTGGGGGAGGCCTTTGTTCAGCAATGGACTTCTGTCGGCTGATATGATGATGATGATGATAATTTACTCGCTAAACCCTCCTTCTGTATTTCACTTCAACTCATAATACATTTGAGCAAAGCTAGGAAGGATCTCACAGAGAATAAATTATTATAAGAGTAATGAAAAGAGCACTTTACGCCATATAATTTAGAAGATGGAAATATTTTGTTTTTTACCACGTAAAGTTATTTTAGTTATTTACGTCTAGCTGATACTGACAACCCAAATTCATCTGATATACCTAAAGGTACACACCAAATGCGTGGGCAGTAAATAAAAAAAATATATCTATTTATTTCATAATAAAAAAATCATTACATCTTTCATTACACACCTTGCCCATGAGGAAAGGGAATGTTAAATGAGTTTTGGTGAAATATGAAAAAAAAAAAATATTTTTTTTTTTGATATGCTTTAAGGGACAAAAAAAAATATTATTATTCGCAAAAATTGCACTTTAAAGTTTTTTTTTTACATTTGCTAGGTAATTACTTTTTTTTTGTACATTTGATGTCTGTCATTTAAATGT
>JALPQI010021129.1:0-19650 GCA_025490895.1 Thaumatotibia leucotreta
GTTTCTGGTAAAGAGTTCCATATATTCACTACACGATTCGGTAAGAAGTGTTTTCTTGGGTTGCTAGCACACAGAGGCTTAACAATTTTTTTAGAATGACCTCTTAATCTATCATTCTGGCTTAACTTGTACAGGTCTTTAATCTTTGGAACATTGTAGTGACCATGCAGAATTTTATAAGTCTCAATAAGATCGCCTCGCCTTCTTCTATCCTCCAATGTTGTTAGACCTAATTCCTGAAGTCGTTCTTCATATGATTTGTCTTTCAAAGATGCAAACATTTTAGTTGCCCTTCGCTGAACTTTCTCCAACATAGTAATGTCTTTCTTAAAGTATGGGGACCGTATTTGGAAAGCATACTCAAGTAAGGGTCGCAAGTATGTCTTGAATATCTTAAATATGTGTTAAGCATATGAAACATAGTCTGAAAATTTATGTTAGAAAATATATGTTAATGTGCATAACATATATATTTTTATTAATTTTATATCGCGTAGTTTAAAAAATAGAGGGGGGGACACATTTTTCAGACTTTGAGAGCTAATATCTCGAAAACGATGTGCTTAAATAAAAATTAGATTTATAAACCTTCATATTATTTTCAAAGACCTTTCTATTAATACCCCACATGCTTATATACAACTAAAAAATATGTTCTATCCCTCAGTTATATGTATGGAGGGCCCCCACCCCAATGGTTTTTTTTTACAATTTAGTATCATAATCCTGTAGCGATTCATATAACACATATCCTTACCAAATTTCGTTACTGCAGCATTTATAGTTTCGGAGTAAATCGGCTGTGACAGACGGACAGACGGACATGACGAATCTATAAGGGTTCCGTTTTTGCCATTTTGGCTACGGAACCCTAAAAATGTGGTGGCCACGCAAGGCCAATTTGTATTTCGTGCTTCTCTGTTGATACCTAAGTTTTTGCCAGACTATGTTTCAATTTATATTGGACAAAATCAAACTCTTGAATTTTTTGTTTCGTGAATAGCTACAATATAAAGCGAGATGGGTCGCCTCTCTCACTCTAGCTGTGAATGGTTTTCAATTCCTTTGAAGCTTTGAACCATACGAGTATAGTAATAAGGTAAAATATTGCATAAACCGTCTCTTCAACATATCAACAAGTAGAGACTTGTATTTGATGATTCATTGGGGTTCATATTTAGTATCCATAGGTATTTATCATATTTCAAACTAGCCTATGAAGTCGATAAGATACTCTTTCTAACAAACACATGCGGTGCAAATGAAAAATATAATATCTCTCATGAGTGATGCTAAAATTTTACTCTTGAATCATTAATCATTATGCAGGGTGTAAGTCTAATACGGGCGAAGCTCTTAACGGGTTAGGTTAGGACATAATAAGTACCGACATTTAGATAAATTTTACTTAAAATTAGAGCAAGAAACCAGCCAAGTGCGAGTCCGACTAGCGCGCGAAGGGTTCCGTACCATTATCAATTTATCATTTAAAAATACAGTTAAATCAACCTACCTCAAAACTATAAGAGATTATTTAATCAAATCAAAAATCGTTGATCGTTGTTTGTTAATAAGCATAACATATTTTTTTTTTAATTGTATACTGCTTATTTTAAAAAATAGAGGGAGACACATTTTTCAGACTTTGAAAGCTGATATCTCGAAAACGGTTCGCCTAAATAAAAATGTGATTTATAAACCTTACTAATTTTAAAGACCTTTCTATTGATACCGCACATGCTTAGATACATCGAAAAAAAAATCTATACCTCAGTTACATGTATAGAGGGCCCCAACTCGAATTATTTTTTTTACAATATAGTATCGTAATTTCAGTAGCGGTTTATGCATCACATATCCTTACCAAATTTCAATTCTGTAGCATTTATAGTTTCCGAGTAAATTGGCTGTGACAGACATTTTTGCCATTTTGACTACGGAACCCTAAAAATGATACTCGTACGAAATAATTCGGCACACAATGTAGAGCAACACACTCAAGTCTTTGAGTAGGTACTCAAAGCACTCAAGTTAAACGCTTGTTGACAGCTAATTTCAAAAGCAGATGACGTAACAGCCATAATATCAATATTAACAAATGTTCGTACCTACATTGCTCCTCCGAAAATCTTAATAGTTATTTGTTTTACTAGGGAGCAAAGTGATTGTTTAACTCTCGTGCAAATATTGAAACCCGAGCAAGCGAAAGATTCCAGAATTTCATAAAATGGAATCATGAGCGATGCGGGGGTTTTAAGGCACGAGAGTTGAACAAGGTTTGCTGCCGAGTGAAACACAACATTTTTCACCACACGCTTTAGTGTGAGAAACATGCAAAATAAAACTCAAACATAACAAATTAGAAGGTATATACAGATGTAGTGAGAAATGACTTGCCTTCGGAAACGTTCGTCAACGTCATGCTGTTTCAGTCTATCTCACTGAGACTGACAGTAATAGCTGTCATGCTACTTCAATCAGACTCGGTGACACTGCCTGAAACAGCATGTGTTTACGAACGTTTCCGAAGGCAAGTAATTTCTCACTACACCTGTATTTGGTATTTGCATTTACAAGTCCTCATCTTCCAAAAAATAAAAAAAATCAGCATCCAGAAGATTAAAAAAAAAATACTTTAACCTCTAGTTAAAACACAGTTTTGCGCTCTGAAATTGAAGGACAAACAGCGTGTTTACGAGCAGTGTGGTGAAAAATAAATTCTGTGGGGTCATAGGTAATTAAGTTACGTGTAACCTTAAAAAAACCTCGTAATTCATGATTACACTAATGAATCCCACGCCTGGTTTAATTTATCGCCTGTGTTAGATTCACTCACGGTAGGTATTTAAATAAATTGTATCAAATTCTGTCGCGCACTTTCAAAGATAAGCTTACATGGTCGGCCAACAGGAAGCGACTTTGTTATATTTACGTATTCACATACATAATAATATTTATAAAATTTAACATGTTTCAATTATTACTGAAACTTGATTTTTTTTGTATAATTGAAGAACCACATCTTTCATAAAAATAACTATGTGACAAATATTATCAAGATGTGTCAAATTTTGTAACTAATTATTTTAACCAAGTTAAAATAAGACATATTGAGCCTTTGGACGACTGAAACAAAAACGGCTATTTTTATTTATTTTTTTTTTTTTTTTTTTATTTTATTCGGAAAACCAACAGCTACAATTACTAAGACTAGGTTTTACAAATTAATTATCTAACAAGCCAATTAAAGGTTTCCAGTTTCCACAGATATGGTACATAGATAAACACAGCAGACATATTATTGGTAATATTAATTTTTCTCGTTAGAAAACTGAGATTTATATTTAGAAAAGACATTAAAATACGTTAAACTGAACATATTTATCAAAATAAAATATTGGCCAACTTTGAGTGAACAAGATTCAAAATTATCATTTTTTTGTGTCTCCTGTAAAGTAGCAATAAAACACATAGCGACTTTTGTAGGAACAGCGACGATATCTTTCCTAACTAAGTAGTGCGGAAAAGTAAACATTGCGCACGCTTCGCATGCGTTAATTTCACTTTTTAAGGCACTTGTTATGAAAAAAGTCGTTCGATACATGTGTAAATAATTTTTTTCAACGAGGGTGAAAGTTGGAGCCCGAGTGAAACGAGGGCGACAATCACCCGAGTTAAAAATAAGTTGTTGCACTTGTAACGAAATGTACTATATGAGCGGATTATTTCGATACTTATTTTTGAACTTGACTGTACCTATAGGTACCTACCACTACCGTCAACTGCTACAACTTTGCACGGAAATTCATGTTTTTTTCAAGTAACTCTTAAAGTATGTGTTATCTGTACTCTTTCTTACATTGCTAAGCTAATCTAGTTCAAAATACATTAGTATCAGGGTTCAAAGTATGCCAAATACTAATAGTTTAGCTTCTAGAAACATTTAAAGTTACAGTCAAAGTTGTAGCCAAAAGCTGCAACTTTGCCTAGTGGATTATCTGTGGTAATATATGGAGAATTTAAAAATGGAAACCCTTTTTAATTTTATAGCAGTCATATCTAAGCCAAGGTGCCAGTAGAATACACTAAATACTACGCAAGTATTTTTTTTACGACATAGGCATAGTTGTGACGTGTTCTACAGCATTTCCATACATTGTCCCAAGCGTAGCTAGGGTTGTGCCAAACAAAATAGGCACCAATAATTTTACTACTTAAAAAAATTGCATTTCTTTTATTAATTTGCTAAATTTCAGTATTGTAAGGGTTGAAATAACAAATAGTTAATAGTAGCTTAAGACTTAATTAATAAAACTATTTTTTTTCATATTTTTTTTTATAAAATAAATATAGTGTCAACCCTAGACCAGGCAATTTTGGGACATGTACATTCTAAGAAACCTTTCCCAACATTGCCCGTCGTCATTCTGGCCTTAAAAGAGTTTATTTACATGAAAAACTTCATAAAACATCGCAAAGAGCATATTTACTTACCATATGAGTACTCTACAAGTGGCTATAACAGATATTTTCGCACTTATAATAAAAGTTTTGAACACATCGAAAAAACACTTGGTTGCTTTCTAAGCGTTAACACCGACTGAGTTTAAAAGTAGGTGTGCTGCCAGGAAAAAATATGTTGAAATGGGTTGCCAGATAAATTCTACAAATTTTACTATTTATAGAAGAAAAGAATATGTAATAGTTTGGTAGAAAAGTGGGTTTTTGTAAAATGGGCAAAATTGTAGCAGGTTGGCAAAGTTGCAGCATTCGACGGTACATGGGTGGTAAATTGCTTTTATTTACTATTGACGAATGGTATAGATACGCCTCAGTGTATATGTAGATAATCTGAGGGTCACCTTAATCAGAGACTATTCAAGACCGGCTTTTCAGACCTCTAACAAATAACAAATATAGCAATTTGCTCTCCCTTTGAACTGGTAACTATTTAATTATTTGTGTAGGTATCTCTAAATGACTTCAATCGCTTTTCAGTTTAACCCCTGGAACGCCATTGTCAAGAAATTGTTTTACGATTAATGAATTTAATTATTTAAAGTTATAGTCAAAATGACTTCTGACGAATCCTTCACTTGCAATCCACGAGTTAATAAGTTTAGAAATAACCTTTATAAAAGATTTAGAGGAATAAATCAAACTAAATTAAATTATTTATTCACTTACGGTTATAAATGATCATAAATGTCTCCTAATTTACTATAATGTCAAGTTCAAATTTATTGATTATTTTCATTAAGTAGTGTTAACCTGATTATGTGTGATTGAATGTATTATAATTGACGATTCATTTTGAAGTACATTGCATCTCAATTAACTATTTTTAGAAATTACTTTTATAATTAGAATTTTGAATCAAATAATGCTTTTGGCTAAAAATCTGCAACGCATTCCTCGGTTCCAATAAAACTTGTATCTTGGTAACACACAGTATATTACAAGCCTTAATTGAGCTTACCGTGGGACTAGGTCGATTTGTGTAAGATGTCCCAATATATTTATTTATTATATGTGAAATTAAATGAAAAACAAATGAAAAATGTTTATTTGATGCTAAAAATAGAAACAAAAAGAAAACTTAATCTAAAGCTTAACCTAAGTACAAAGCATCAAAATGGATGCCACTCAGCATATGCCGATAACTAAAGGACTTTAGTTATGGCGCTTTTCAGGGCAACCAGAATATGTCTATTGAAATATTATAATGGCTCTTCTGTAAGAAACACGTTTTTTTACGCAGTAAGTACATTCAAAAGACTCACGAATGGACACGCACGTGTGTGACCTAATTATGTAACTACGTGTTAAGAAGGGACCAGTTTTAATCATCCCTCAGACTAAAGTCGCCGACAAAAGAAATTGTGAACAATGTAAACAATGCGTTCAAAGGTCTCTCCTAATAACTATTCCGTTCTTGGTGAGAGTATTGCATTTATCACAAATATTTGTTGCTTGGCCATGTTTGTTTACTTAATAATACAGGGTGGAAAGGGACGACGTTCCTTCCCGCTACCGACCGAGTCTACCAACCATTACGATGAACTTTCACTATCGGACCAACATCGAAATATGTTTTTAAAAATGTAACCCCTCATACAAAGTGAGTGATTAGTTAGAGTTCAATAGTATGGAAAAGTCAATTTTCCATGCACGCTTTCGATGTTGGTCCCATACTGAAAGTTCATCGTAATCGTTGGTAGACTCAGTCGGTAGCGGGAAGGAACGTCGTCCCTTTCCACCCTGTATACAGAGTGTCTCAAAACTACGGGGCATGAAGGGAGAGTACCTACTCTAAAAATGTTTGATGGACTGTTTTGTTACAAAGAGACTTTGTCTTATGTTTAACAGCGAGTAATACCATATAATTAATAAAATAATAATTAATAAATGTTTTTGGACATCTTAGACATATTATTGTATTATCATTTACACAAATCGACCTAGTCCCACGGTAAGCTCAATTAAGGCTTGTGATGTGGGTACCAGGCGACGATATATAAAATAGATAGATACATATAGATACTTAAATACATAGACAGCCATGACCAAGGAACAAATATTTGTGATAAATAAATACACAAATAATGCCCTCGCCGGGATTTGAACCCGGAACCTCCAGCTTCGTTGGCAGGGTCACTACCAACTAGGCTACGGAGGCTGAAAAAATGTAAACAAATATGGCTGATTTTCCATTATTTGACATCTTTGACACATATTGATAAACACGTTCGCAGATATACAGGGTGTAAGGGACGACGTTCCTTCCCGCTACCGACCGAGTCTACCAACCATTACGATGAACTTTCAGTATGGGACCAACATCGAAATATTTAAAAAAAAATTAACCCCTCATACAAAGTGAGTGATTAGTTAGAGTTCAATAGTATGGAAAAGTCAATTTTCCATGTACGCTTTCGATGTTGGTCCCATACTGAAAGTTCATCGTAATGGTTGGTAGACTCGGTCGGTAGCGGGAAGGAACGTCGTCCCTTAGTACCTTTCCACCCTGTATTTTCCCCGCAGTAGCTCGTAAAGTGCTCGTTTATCCTTCAATACGAACGTGTAAAAACGCATATTATTCACTTGTGTGGCAAAGTAATGACCTTGGAGCGTAGCGCGACAAGAACATATAACAAAACGTAAAATGCTCATGGGAATCGTTCCATATTAATGATAATTAAATAATTTGTTTGAGAATTTAGTGTAAAATACAAACCTTTATATAATATGATGATTTTAAAAATCCTAAAATTCCATAAGTAACAATTGTTTTAGTGAATGGTGATAAGATGACTAGATGCAATCACAAAACGCAGAAAATGTCAACGTCAACATTGTCAAAGAATATTATAGGTTATAATCTTTATTTACCGACTCGAACACGCATAAAAATAGTAAACTAAACAACTTTCGAGTGTTCTGTTATAATTTTGTAAAAATAATGAATGAGAATGATTTAATAATGCATTGGCGTTGGTGTGCAACTACAGGAATGTGTTAAAATCGTGCTGCGTTTACTTTTTCATGCTAAGTTTATTGCGACAAAATCTTGCATTAAATACATGGTGCATTTGGAAAATTATTATCACTAACCCGATGATGATTGTAATGTGAACAAATAATTACCTTTTTTGAGTTTCCTCGCTATAGTGAGGGGAAAAGTTTTGTGTTACACACGGGTGCAAATGTATTTTACTTCTCGTATTTTAAAACACTCGCTGCGCTCAGGATTCTATTTTAGACTATAGAAGACTATAGATTTTCTACTATAGAATCCTTTCGCTTGCTCTTGTTTCAATTTCATACTCGCGGGTAAAATACAACTTTGCACCCTTGTATAACAAATAACTATTTTACGTTAGTACCTACTAATAAACGTCAATGATTTTATTTTTTAAATGTATGAGAACTCAAGGTTTAAGGTTTTAGGTCGGTAATAAAACCAAGATTGTGTTCTAAAAGACTGCAGAAGATGGAATAATGCAATTTTTAAGTTTGTTTGCATTTTTTTGTTTTCTATTGACGAATGGTATACATTCATAGATTTTGTATTTAACAAGTAGCTATTTTTAGAGGTATGAACAACAATATATATTTTTTGCAATTTTTGTAATTTTAACCTATTCCTTTTAAGATACTAACTACAGCATGGCAAAAAAGAGTAGAAATTAAAAAGTAGCAACATCGTAGTGTTGTCCCTTTCAAATCAATATGCATGAGAAAACGGGACGACACTATAATTATGCCACTTTTAATTTCTACTCTTTTTTGCCGGACTGTAACTTTAAAAATATTTCTTTATGTGCATGCTCGCGATATTGTTATCATAAAAAAAGGTTTTTTTTCACATTTGTGTCGGTTCGATTCCCAGAAGAGGCAAGCCTCGCGGTGATAGCCTCCGTAGCCTAGTTGGTAGTGAGTGACCCTGCCTACGAAGCTGGAGGATCCGGGTTCGAATCCCGGCGAGGGCATTATTTATGTATTTATTTATCACAAATATTTGTACCTTGGTCATGGCTGTCTAGTATCTATATGTATCTATTTATTATATAATATATCGTCGCTTGGTACCCACATCACAAGTCTTAATTGAGCTTACCGTGGGATTAGGTTGATTTGTGTGATGTCCCAAGATATTTATTTATTTATTATTTATATCTGCCAGCTAAATAAAATTGTTATCTTCCCTTGTCATTTCAGCCGAAAGACCTCCACTGCTGAACATAGGCCTCCCCAAGTGATTGCCACAATGACCGGTCCTGCGCCACCCTCACCTCATGCGACCGTCAAGGCACGAGGGAAAAAGATGGTGATAACTTTATCTGACGGATATAATTTATACTTGCGAAACAGGTTGTAGGTACATATCATATCCAGACAGTCATTGACATCTGTTCAAATTCCACAAGCATTACGTTTTAGGGCTCAACAGAAGGCCGAGTGTAGGTAATAAGATAACTTTTTCATCACACTTGCTGTCTAAGCGCGCCATTGCTTGCGTGCGTAGCGGGAGTAATAAAAAAGTGAAATTCCCTAGGCAGTAATAGAAATGTCAGTACATCATTTAATAATATTTTTATCATACTTGCTGTCTAAGCGCACCATTGTTGCATGCGTAGCGGGAGTAATAGAAAAGTGAAATTCCCTAGGGAGTAATAGAAATGTCTGAACGTCATAGAATAATATTTTGTCTTAAAACTAATTTTTTTGTCCGCTAGTGTGATGAAAAACATTGTTTGCATCACGGTGGGTAAGCGGAATACCAGCTCGAGCCATTAAAAGCTTCTAACATTCTCGTTAGTAATTCTGTACTTACCTCCCAGCAAGTGTGATGAAAAATAACTTATAAAAAACGTCTCGATCGCGCTTACGTTTTCATCGTCATTTGTTTGAGATTGACGATGAAAACGTAAACGCGTTCGAGACGTTTTTTATAAGTTATTAGAAAAAACCTTATTACCTACACTCGGCTTTCAACCAATACCTCTCTTTCTAGCCAATGCGTACGTGCGTTAGAGAGGCAAACAGCGAAATTGTAAATTGTAACTTTATAAAACGCGACCCAGGTCGTAGGTACATTTCATATCCAGACAGTCATTGACATCTTCAAATTCCACAAGCATTTATGTTTTAGGGCAAGTTTAGGGCTCAACAGGGTCGCGTTTTATAAAGTTACCTTTTATAATATGGGAACATACCCATACTACGTGACCCGTACCAATGGTGACCAAGCGTAGTATATGCCAAGACAACCCCCCCTCCTCCCCCTAGTTTTCACGTAGTATTTTTTGGTCTATAAAAACGCGTACCTACTGCGAGAGTGCAGGCGTAGATTAAGTTAAATAGTAAATTTTAATTGTAGAATTGTACTTTTAGTTGTAAAAATTGTAGTGATGGGAAAAACGGTGGCATTTAAGTCCTATTTAAATAACATTATTACAAAATAATCTCGAAATATACTAGTCACGTGACAAGATACCAGACCCCCCCCTCCCCCTGGTGACCAAGAGTGGTACTACTGCTGGACGAACCCCCTCCCCCCCCCCCTAAACAGGTCACGTAGTATTGGTATGTTCCCTAATTTCGCTGTTTACCTCTCTTGGTTCTCAATTGGCTAGAAAGAGAGGCAAACAGCAAAAATGTAAATTGTAACTTTATGAAACGCGACCCAGGAATTTGGTTTTTCCGTAAGTGCAGATGTTTAAAGAATCTGACAAATTTTATTTACCGCTAACATAAATAAAGTTAAGTACGTGACTCAGCTCGCATTATTACATGGATTACATAATAATAAAACGTCAGGGTTGTTTTCAAAAGAAGATACTATTGCGTGCGCCAGTAGAAAAGAAAAAAATGTAAACAAACTTGCATTATTTTATAATTACGTACTTTCAGGACACAATCTTGATCATCACTATACCTCGATATTTTTCTAGCAAGAACGAGAGATTGACAAAATTAAACATCGACATAACTGCTATCGATGAGAACGTCCTGTTCTCATAAAATTGCTAACTCCACAAAAACTGGTACCCAAGAAATACAGGACCCATCTAGGCTTTGTTCTAAATATCTTATTTTTCCTATTAATCATTTCCTATGGCTTTAGAGTATATTTTATTCATCTTTGCAATTTTGATGGGTAGTAAATACAAGACATGAAAAAAATTATGTATCTATTTGAGTATGATTTGCATTCGTGTAATTTATCTCTAAGCTACGGCAATTTTTTAATTTATTAAATTTATTTATCGACTAAAATAAGACTTATCGATAACAGTTACCTATATAGATGTCAAATTTTGTCAATCTCTCGTTCCTGCTAGAAAAATATCGAGGTATAATCATCACTAACTCGAACCCTTAAACCTTGAGTTCATTTATAGGTTTACTTAAACATAATATTGATATGTATTAGTATTCACGTAAAAATATCTCTGCGAAAGTGTTTCACGATAGGTAGGTATAATCAATTTAATTATTTTTCAAATGTTAATACTTGAAAACGATTGCTAGTAATGCGTATTATTACCCATTTTCTTAAAATCCCGGGTCACAGACAGACACACACTGTATATCGCAGAGGCGTAATAGCCTTCATAAGCGTAAATCGTAATCGTGTCGTAAATTGTATGTCGATTATTGCGGTTATTCACAACAAATAGTTATTTTGTAAAGTAGTTTCGTAAAAATACAAATGAAGGGTCCACGGAAAAAACATTTTTTTTCTTTTTTTTTACAAATTTGGAGAACCAACGGCTAAAAAACAAAAATAAAATTTAAAACTGGAAACAGGAAGCCAATTATAGGGACTCACAGTTGGTTCCACGATAGCAAAAAAAAACAGGTAATACTCACGAACTCACAGGTTCGCACTTCTAAACCAAACTCAAGATACAAATTAAAGTAACTTAACTGAAAGTACAATTGCAACAATGCAAAACAGGAACAACAACAAAAAATCAGTTACATAAATAACAAAAACTTAAAAGGAAAACGGTAAACGCTCACTCAAAATACCGCTCAACAAATTTCTGTGTCCAGTGTTTAATAAAATCAGGGCAAATTCACACCTTACTCTATTAAAAGTAAAATGGTTTTTCCTTCTGTAATTTGAATTGACTAGACGGGTAGTTCTATGCGATTATTCTGTCGCACCAATCAAGTCATTACCATTTCCAAATTATTGACGAAATGCGTATAAATAATTGAGTCATTTCCGGTTATCTTGTAGCAGACGCATGTTTGTCTGCTATTCTGGCATAAGAGTCTCGTTTGCTTTTAAAACGGATAATAAAGTGGTGATGGTAATGAACAATAAAGACGCATAAAAAATCGCATCGAAACACCCACACATGTTCTTTCCGTAGACCCTTCAAAATAAGGCGGGCCCCCTTCAATGTTTTGATTACATTGAAATACTTACTAGGTCAATGCACCAAACTACGCAGTAGTCTGTCTGAATTGAAGGTCGTACGCGAATTTCAATGCAAAAGGACAACGCACCCATCTTATTCTTATTTCACAAAGACCCACTACGCTTATTGCCCAACGGTTTTTATGACGTTTCAAAATTACGTTAGTAATTTACGAATTCTCAGGCCCCTGTTGCATTCTCCCTCGCTCAAATTAAAAATAGTGCGTGAGAAAGGAATGGTGATACATATACAGTATAATTTAAGACTTACGTATGCTTATTGCATTCTGATTGATGCGTCTGGCGTAATCAAATGCTTCATTTATTAAGTCATTATAGTGTCTTTAATTACCTGTGAAATAGGGTGGGTATAATTAAAAAAACATGTCCGGTTTATTTTTTTAATGTATTATTTATTTATTTATACACAAGAACTGTTAGACACCAGTAAAGGTGCGTTTAAACCAAAAGAGCTATCGCTGTTCTAGCGCCCGTTCTAAGAAATCAACCAATCACGTTTTGTGTATCGATCGAATTTCGTAGAGTGGGAGGTTAGAACAGCGAATGGAAAACACTACAAATAGGACATTCGTTCGTACACCCCACACGCTTATATACAACTAAAAAAATTTTTCTATCCCTCAGTTACATGTATGGAGGGCCCCCACCCGAATGGTTTTTTTTACAATTCAGTATCATAATATTCATAATCCTGTAGCGGTTTGTTTTGTACAACACATATCCTTACCAAATTTAGTTACTGTAGCATTTACAGTTTCCGAGTAAATTGGCTGTGACAGACGGACAGACGGACATGACGAATCTATAAGGGTTCCGTTTTTGCCATACTGGCTACGGAACCCTAAAAAGTAACGTCATTCGATCATACAACATTCATGCTGTTTCACAATACCTATGCGAGGCATCTGGGACGCGTTTTATAAAGTTACAATTTACAATTTCGCTATTTGCCTCTCTATCGCACGCACATATTGGCTAGAAACAGAGGCAAACAGCGAAATTGTAAATTGTTACTTTATAAAACGCGACCCTGGACGAAAGTTTAGGCCAACTGTCACAGTATTAAATGTCCACATGTTCGTCACTACGCAGGAAGTGCGTTTAGCAAATTGATCATGTCACATAAAGTCCATTCATCCTTAGTTGTCTTATCTAGTAAACAACTTTCTAACCTAAAAGTACACGTTTTCTGTTGTGAACTATGTGCCTATACCAAAATACCTGAGTTCTTATTTGTGCAGTCCGTCCGTCTCCGTAGTGATTAGTAAATTACTTAATTTTTAATCAAGGAAACAGCAGTTTACACTAGAAAACGTGTACTTTTAGGTTAGAAAGTTGTTTACTAGATAAGACAACTAAGGATGAATGGACTTTTTTAACTACGTTTTTTTGCAATGACCCCCATTATTACGAGTATATTACCTATTTTCATAAAGCGCCGATAATGAAAATGTACAATTCTCATAATAACCAAATATAAAAATATAAAAATATAAAATTTACACAAGCATTCTGTTTTCATTTTTAAAATATACTGCGCTCACAGCTCAGCCATGAATGTCAAAATTAAGCGGTGATAAAACATAAACAAAGAAACTACTTATAAAAAGAGTTTCCTGAGCCGCCATTTTGATTTCTAACGTGAACTCATAGATTTACGATCGAGTTTCAAGCGGTGTATTTTAATTAGATTATTGTGAAGGAATAAAGGTCTTCGAGTGATTCTCGGAATTGGTTCAAGAGGCCTGCTTACGAGTAGGTGTTTATGTGAATATTGATATGGCCTTGAGCCAAATGATTTATTTTAGGAATTCGTATAAAACATAAAACTATCATTCATGATTTATATGTGGTTTATATGTGTTTATAGTTGCCAATTTCTAAAGGTGCAGACCAAAAGAGCATTCGCTGTTCTATCCCCCACTCTACGAAATCAACGAATCACGTTTCGTGTTACGATCGAATTTCGTAGAGTAGGGGGATAGAACAGCGAATGCTCTTTTGGTTTGCATGCACCTTAAGAATGAACTTTCACAGGTTTAGAAATGAGCCTTTTATACACGGTGTTACGCGAGCATTGCGAAAGATTTTAACTATGCATTCTAGACATCAAAATAAACAAAAAATATTATGAAACCGTAATGTCAATTCCACCAAAAAAAAATTTTTTTTCTTTTTTTTTAGGACGATTTGAATACTTTTTAACATTTCCAGTACTTTTTATCATAACAACAATTTGTTTAAATTATTTATTCCAATTGTTTTTTTTAGGTAGAGGTTATTTCGTCAAGTCTATTCGTATTTTTTGATTGTCAGGCAAAAGGTGTGGTAATATTAGAACACATTGTGGTAGCATTGTAATCCAAAAGAAGTTAAATGACGAGTTACGTCGAAAAACTTATTTCGAAAAAAGGTTGATTATCTCTGAAACCAAGCCGAATCCAGGAAATTTTATGTAACATTAAATACTCTAAATATGTTCAGGAATCCAGCGTAACACCGTGTATATATGTGACGTTAAGACTTTAGGAAAAACGGTTAGCCTTACCCTCATACTAATAAGGTTTAATCTACATATAATTGTCAAAAGTTAATTGTTAGAAATCTGCAACTATAATATGTCCCAGTCGCAGAGACAGTTATTTAAGCACAGCCACAGAGTTATCAGATTCCTATAAATCTTAACAATCTGATGCACGTTTTACATCTTACAAACATTTTGAGAGTGCCGAGTGCAAGAAAAAAAATGTAGATTCGATATTTATTTTGTTGGTTTGAGAAAATCATTAGGTACGGTCGAGGTATTCAATTTCCTAACCATTTCGTACCTTGTCATAGTAGCTATAATATAATATGACAGTCCTAGCAGCTTTCATATTGATTGTCACTGTGACAAGGTACGAAATGTGTAGGAAATTAAATTCCTCGATTGTATTTATTTATAAGTAGGGGCACAAAACCGCTCGTAGTTTTGAAAGGCGGTTTTTCGATTTTCGGAGTTGATCAAAACCAGTTTTCCGTTTTTTTTTCGGATTTACTTAGGTAGCGTAAAACCACCCAACTATAGTCCAATACTGCAACCATGGTCCACAATTTCAGTTCCTAATAGCATCAATGCCAATATTCTTTTTGGCTTTATCCAAGTTTTTTTTTTATAATTAATGAGGAGTTTTTGCCTATGAATAGCACGATTAATATAACAATCACACCTAATGGAAGATATTCGATTAAGTTTTGGACCATTGTTGGGAGCGTTTGGACTATAGTTAGGAGGTTTTACGGTATATAAAATTAAAACAACGTTTTATATTATAACTACTATTTTAATAATTATTCACTTTATTGTTATAGCTTAAGTTAGCTATTAGTATTTTAGTTGTAATAATCTTCTGTCCTTTTTTTTAAAAACAAATTGTATTTTATGTCATAATTATTATGTCAAATATTTATTGAATAGAAGTTTTTCACTTTACGCCCGGCTTCTCTTTACACAGCTGTCACTATGGTGAAATAAGGGCCAGTCAGAATAAACTATAAAGTTCATTCATCCTGAGTTGTCTTAGGTATCTAATAAACAACTTTCTAACCTAAAAGTACACGTTTTCCGTAGTAAACTGCCATATTTGCCTATAACAAAATACCTGAGTCCGTATTTGTGCAGCCCGTCCGTAGTGATTAGTAAATTGCTTAATTTTTTAATCAAGAAAACAGCAGTTTACAACAGAAAACGTGTATAGGTACTTTTAGGTTAGAAAGTTGTTTAGATAAGACAACTAAGGATGAATGGACCGTAGTGTTCTGTTTGAAGAGACCAGAGGCAAAAGGGACATTCTCAAGGGAGGGAGCAGCGAAGTAGGTATGGAACGGTGACACCTGTGCCTGCCGAAAAACACGCACACCTTCACAACTCCTTCAAAATCCCATTTCGAGTAATATACATTTGCTGCCTTCAGTTCGGCTAACAGTTCGAGTAAACAGGAGCAGTGGAAAGTATTACGGGCTAGAGTAATCGAACCATAAGGCTTAGAAAATACAGAGCTAAAGTTCGGAGGTAAAAATCTTAGTTTATTATCGGTCAGAATAATTTGTCCACCGACTTTATTGAAAGCTAAAGGAGATATGTACTGTATATTGTTGGTTTCCAAGCCAATGAAATACAATGACTTTATATGAAATAACGTGTCCGGTAAAATGGTTAGTTTGTTGTGATCTAAAAAAAGCGAGTGTAACTTATTTAAAGGTTTGAACACATCTGGATGGATATAAGCTATCTTGTTGCGCTGCAATTCTAAAACCGTTACTTGTGGACATCCGAGAAATGTCCTTCTATCGGTAATCGATGTAATTCTATTACTTTGGAAACTTAATTCCCATAAATTCGGCAATATCGAGTCACCAAAGACTGGTATTGAACGTAGCTCGTTGTAACCTACATATAGCATTGACAGATTTGAAACCGGACTGAAAATTATTGGATCTATATAATCGATGTGATTGCTACTTAAATCGATATGCTCTAAGTTTGGAAGCGACTTAAAAATGTTAGATTCTAGTTTATTTACGCTGCAATGGTTTAAGCTTAGTTCAGTAGCTTTTAAATCCAGCCCAAGAGGGTCTAGCACTCGGCGCTGGTCGTCTATTGGTTGCTTGCAGCGGGCCCAGGTCACGTGGTCGGAGCGCGCTGACAACGCATGCAGGAACAATACCAACGTTACAGCAGAAACGCCTGTAACATAATGTCAAAGTGACAGGTGAGGAATACTAGATTACATGCTGTTGGCTGTCGGGTGTCGCCGAGGACGAAATGGTGAACACTTGTTAACTTTTATAGCAACTTTTATTACGAAAACGCACATAAAATATACACACAATGACAGTTTGACAAATCGCGGTGTGTACGAGCGTCTCGCGCGGATAGCATGGGCCGACTGACGCGCCATACACTACACATACAAATCTAGTACATATAACGGCTTACAGCCACCGTTGAAACTACCCTTTAGTTTTTTAATTATTATTCTACCTACTTTTTATTTATTACAATATGTAACAAATAAAATACCTAAGTTATGAGCACATCGCTAACACATGCTAAGGTCGTTTAATTGGGAAATGTCTCGGATGACGTGTAATTGACTGACAAACATGTGATCCGAGGCTTTCCCATTGAACGGCCGTGGTGTGTAGGTAGGTATACTATTTTCTCAAACATGCAATGAAATATTGTCTTTAGGTACGTTCCATAAAATAGACTCGGAAGTATCGCTTTTAGGGCGCTAGTAACTCACTGGGATGGAAATGGAATTTCATAACACTTTTCAGGCAGTAACTGAGAAAAACACTATACATACATGCCTCAGCGTGAAAACGGATAATGGTAACGGTAATGTGCTGTTTGAGCTTGTGCGAAAAAGCTTAAGCTTGTGCGTTTTTACAGTAGCTTAGCTTATCGCATTCCAGCCAGCCTAGCCAAGATGCCATTGCAATCGTATACGATAAGCGATAAGTCACGTGACCATAAAATGGCACCTGGGCTAGGCTGAACGGCTACGCTACTGGACAGCACTATTTAAGTATCCTCCTGGTCAATAAAATTGTCCTAATACTAGTCCATATTCGCTACGTTCAGATTAAAACTGTAGTCAATTAAATCAGAGTTGCAATTGTTTTGTCTCGTTAACGGGTCGATTTTTATTTTGTTGTAGTTTTTTAAAATTTTCTAAATTTGGATATTTTCATAGTTTTTTTTACTCAGAATCGCGAGCTCTTTCGATTCTCAATAATAGAAAAAAGTGTCCCAAGAATTCCATAATTTTTTATGTCTTCCACTGAGTTACGGTCGAAGAGTGTATGAAAAACAGTAACTCAATGGAATTTTTTTGAGACACATTTTTTATTTCTATCACGATCGAAAGAGCTCGTTATTCTGAGTAGAAAAAATGAAAAAAAAGTCCAAATTTGGATTTTTTTTGAAAAAATACAATAAATAAAAAATCCTAAACATCAACTTTATTTCCTGCCGAGTAGGCGCAAATTTCAACTTCTATTTCTCTCGTATGTTGGGCCTTAGGAGGTTAAGACTGTCGAACTACCTGGCTTATTAACGAGAACTTCGAAATCCGCAATCTCTGTCTCTCCAACAAAGGCGTCATTAGAGTGACAGAGACAAAACTTCGAAACTTGCGTATTTCAAAGTTTTCTAGCGACACTTGTCGGCGGATATCCCAACTAGCAAAACAGTCATATAACATCGAGCTTACTCAGCTAATAAGTCGTATAAAAGTCATATAAACGCGAATTACACAGTACCTATCGTATAAAGCCAGCTTATACAGCAATATGTCGTATAAAAGTCATATAAACGCAAATTACACAGTACCTGTCGAATAAAGCCAACTTATACAGCAATAGTATAAAAGTCGTATAAGATGTCATATACACGTTTATACGACTTTCTTATATGACTTAAGAGTCATATAAGAAGTTGCTGAAAAAGACACATTTATAAAACGCTTATATGACTTTTTTGCCGAGTAGCAAAAACTTATATGGCTGACTTATGACTTGTGAGAAAAAGTCGAGTAAACGTAACGCAGTCGCTATTATATGACTATTGTGAATGAAGTCATATAACAGCTAATTATATATGTTGTTTTATAAAAGTGTTTTATTCAGCATCTCGACATCTTTTATGACTAAAGAGTCATATAAGATTAATGCTGAGTAACCTGCTTTTACATGACGCTTACTTGACTATTTGTCGAATAATTACATCTTATATGACCTATGCTCGAGTAAATGGAAAAATAATTGCTATTATAGAACTTTTTCGTTTCAGCTGTTACTTTTATATGATTAATGTATCTACCTGTAGGTGTCATGGCGCTTAAACCACTAAACTTGCTATATAAGAACTAATACGAAGCATTTATATGATATGTTAATCGTATACATGTCATATAGTAGTTTCCTTCGTAATAATTAAAAATATTTATTTAATTTATATTGTAATAACTAATAATTAAAGTGGCGCGTTCATTATTTACTACTAAATATAGTATACTTTATCAGTAAAGTGGTATTCGCAATACATTTTCACCATTAGGTAGAATTTATAATGTCAATTATAACATGGTCATATATTACTTAGATAGCTCTGTCAAAACATACTCAACGGCATTAAGTGATTTAATTTTGTTTACACCAGCTAGCACTAACAAAATTATATGCATGAGCAAGTTGTCAATCCGTCTTCTGTTTAGTTTCGCTGGACACTTTTATTCCACAAATTTGGCATATAAGTAGCAATTATATGATCAATAAATAACTAACTCAACGGTTATATGACTCTTATATGATTAAAAGTCATATAAAAGCTATATAAGTCGCTATTATTCAGCTAGTTAGCTATAAAGTGGTCACAGCGATGATTATTATATGACTAATAAGTGGTGGCAGTTTCAGTTAAATGGCTTTTATATGGCTAAAAAGCTGAGTAATATGGGCCCAAATCGCGTTATATAAACGTAATTATTACGTTTTTATGACCAATTTCATAAGCTAAAAGCCTGAATATGTTACGTTTCCGCGACGATTATATGACGAAATTTTGCTAGTTGGGATGACTCATGATAGTCATGAATGGGTTGCCATCTTTAAAATTTGGAAAACAGGACAAGACGCGTGAAAAC
>JALPQI010021130.1:0-21014 GCA_025490895.1 Thaumatotibia leucotreta
GATATAAAAATGATATATTTAAAATTTAATTGAGATTGGATAACGTTTAGAGGTTGCACAATTTTCAAAGTGGAGCCAAAGCCCCATACATTAGGTACGAAAAAAATTGCTTTGTTATAAATTCTTAAAAAATAATGAACCACCACTAAAATTACTTGGGAAAGTAGATTCTATCGTCAAATATAAAAAAAAAACGATTTATTCTTTAAGCACGGGTGTGAATTTACTATTGTATTATTTATAAAGTAACCTAGATCCCGGTTTTTACTTAATTTTAGGCCATAATTGGATGTTTACATATATAGTACAATAATCTATTAAAGTTATGACATTAGTAAAACATTGGGAATTAGGTTTTCATAAAAGTCCCTATAAATATTTGATAGAATTTATACCTATTTCCAAATAATAAGTTCTCATTTTTAATATATGACATTAAATTCGACTTTTTCCATTCTTTTTTAGTGTTGGTTCATTATATTTGATTAATTTTTAACAAAGTAAATTTTTTCGTTATTTATGGGGCTTCGGCTTTAAAAAGTGTGCAAACTTTAAACGTTGTCAAATCTCAATAAAATTGTATATAATCATTTTTATATCAGAGAAACTTAGGACTGAGCAAAATCAGGGAAAATATCACATTTTTTTTGCCCATACAAAATTGAATCACCCTAGTATAGGTATCCGTCAGATACATACCTAAATATTAGTAGCAGTATGTGTATGTGGCTTATTTGGCGTTTTATGATGGTCACGCGTTTACAGTTTATCGTGCTACGCATCACTTTCGCACTCGCATATTTGTCAGAACGTGACGGCAACTACAACATCGATTAAACATTGGACCATCATGAGCCTTCGTGTCTCTTATTCGACGCCATGTGCGCATAATATACAGGGTGGTCAATCCAAATGGGCAAGTATAGAGGTTTTGTAAACCATAACAGATAGCGAAATTTTGTGTCAGGAACCAGGAGATCGATCTTAGTAATAAGAAAAACTGCATTCATACACTTACAAAAATACGTGTACTCGGCCCAGGAATTCGCTATCTGTTATGGTTTCCAAAACCTCCATACTGACCCATTTGGATTGATCACCCTGTATAGAATTTAGCTATTGTCGTTTAAATAACCTGCAATGGGAAAATGCTGTATGCGGCGCAGGGCGTCGAATAAAGAGACCAGCAGACCTAGCCAAGATGCAATTCTTCAATCGTATACAATAAGCGATAAGTCACGTGACCATAATAATGTATGGGAATGATTTGGTGACTTTTCGTTCGTATCTGTCATTCTCATACATTTATCACTTATCTCTTATTATCCTATACGAGAATGGCATCTTGGCTAGGCCTGCATGGCAAATAAGTCAGCGCTACTTTTTGTATATGTATTATAGTCCATTATATTACGGAAAAAAAGTTCACATCCGGATACCAGCACCAAATTTTAGTATGTTGTTAAATATGTCATTCTGTATCCAAAACTGCCGGGAGACACTCTCTCAAAGGTCAAGGTCACCAGTAATGACGTCATCAAAATGCCTAGTGCCTAATTTCAAAAAGCGCTTATTTGTTCCTCAACCGCCCAACGTATACCATTGTGTGTAGTATCAATCGAATGGTCATTAAATATGCTCTAACTTTGTCTTTTCATGTTATACCGTACATCTAGAAATAAAAAAAATATCGTTGAAAGAATAAAATTTTTTTTTTACTCTTTTCGTACAATGTACATTTCATCAGGAAACAAGCGGTATTAGAAAAAAATGTTGTACTACAAAAATGTAGCCAAACTATTATCCTAAAATGTACAGTTTAAATCATCGAAATCGGTTGAAAATAAACAAAGTTATGTCATTTTCTATATTCCGCGGCAAACGCCATACACCCGCCTATGTAAATTGCACCCAAACTATGCAAATGATTTATACTGATAAGATATGAACTAAAAGCCAATTAATTATACAAATACTAGTTGTTTTAAAAATACTGTTGTTATTAAAATAAAATACATAATTTAAGAAAAAAAAAACAAATTAAAAAAAGTAAGGTAGAAAAAAGGTATCAAATGAATAATAATAACTCCTAACTATCAATAAAAGAATATTATGTATAATATATTTCAAGGTTTTATTCTGAACAGTAAATTCTGGAGCAAGTTCCTTCACATACATAAAGAAGAGTGTAATTTAAAACGTTTTTTACGCATACGCCAACGTGGACCTGGACAAGGCACAAGTTCTTTGCAACTAGCACTTGCATCAGGAATCGTTTTCCACAATGGAACTGGAATATAGACAAATACTTTCTCTTCTTTTTTCCAGCTCCAATAGCAGGGATCAATTTTCTTGAGGATAAGGCAAGGCACTTCGTCCATATCTTCGTTTGTTTGTAGAATGGTCCGCTTCAGATGTTGATTCAGTTTCAGTGCATCTTTAGTTGGTGAGATCATAAATTAAGGTGAGATGTTTTCGATAGCTTTATATTCATATTAAATCATTCCGTCTGGCTATAATTAATTGTTATATAATTTGTAGTATCTCTGGACATTCGTCATCCAAGTGGTGGACGGCCTTCCTCTTTCCAGTAGCCATGGACAGATAGTTTATCACGACATGACTGTCCGGTCGGTGAAGGACGTGACCTTACCATCTTAGCTTATTTTTACAACCTTGAAACTCCTCTTTACATGCTCGTTGTGAACTCTGGTCGTGAGCGCGACTCCTCCTGCCCATCGTAGCAAACGAAGTATGCGATTAGAAGCAATCCCAGATATTTCAGCAATGGACGGATGGCATAAAAAAATAATCAAACTTACCTACAGGCAAAGCTTGTTCACACAAGCTAACAATATAAAGCACGATACTGAGCACGGAAATCGTTTTCCAGGGCAAGCAGCTTACATCAGTTCGTAACAGCAGAATTGTTTCAACTAATAATGAATATTCCGTTGGAATGACAACTGTAATCTGTACATATAAAGGTAAAGTCCTCACTTCTTCCTCCGTGACTATGCTCTCGTCTTCACGCGAACCAGCCTATGCCAGAATATTATTTTACACACAGCCGCCGCTGAAACAAATAACTACCATACATGAGGGCGAGGGTTTTTTAGAGGGACGGAAACTTTGATGTTTAGAGTTGCTTGCCCTGGAAAGGATGTACATGCTCTCGATACACTATGATAAGATCGTTAGCTTGTTTGAAGAGACTTTGCCTGTAAGTTTCATTAATTTCTTATGCGATCCGTTCATTGCTGATATGTCTCTGATTGCTTTTCATCGCATGTTATGTTATGTTTCGGCCGGAATCGAGCGGGCTGTCGAGTATCTGGTGTGCTCATTCATCCTTTTCCCGTTGCTGGAGACGTAGGTTAATGTCACGGCTGCGTTACCACATTATTTTCTTCTAGCCTCCTTGTATTTTTGCAGAACCGTAGAATATCCCTGGGCGACCCCAGGGAAGAACTCATGGACGTCGACACGTCCATGAGTGAGGAGAAAGAACACCGATAAGTTGCAGGGATACCTGCCAAACACATAATGCCGCTGTGTATCTACAAAATGTATTCTACCATAACATGCTGACTAGTTTCGTCTCTCCCGTAATGTGGACAGGCTGCTTAATTACTTATTCCCATCACCTTAAGATACCTGCTGAGGGTGTTGTTTCTCGAAATAATTCTTATCAACATCGTCAAGTCAATTTTTTCCAACTTCGTAAAGTATCGGGTTCTCCTCACGTCATTTTAGCTTGCCTGGAAGTGGTTCCCTCTTTCCACTCTCTCTCCGCTTCTATTTCTTTCAGTTTACTCAATACTCTATCACATACATCGTATGCTACGATAGATAGGCGGAGACACGCTCAAGGACTGCGTTCGCCACTTATGTAATGTAAGGGTTAGTTTCAAGATTGTAAAAATAAGCTAAGATGGTAAGGTCACGTCCTTCGCCGACCGGACAGTCATGTCGTGATAAACTATCTGTCCATGGCTACTGGAAAGAGGGAAAGAGGAAGACCGTCCACCACTTGGATGACGAATGTCCAGAGAGACTACAAATTATATAACAATTAATTATAGCAAGACGGAATGTTTTCATTAAAAATAAAGCTAACTAAATAGCGGTAAACACTTTATGTTCACATAATACCTTGTAAACTGTGTGGAAGCAATAAATGATTGAGTATTGAAAGCATCTCACCAACAAAAGATGCACTGAAACTGACTCAACATCTAAAGCGAACCATGCTACAAACAAACGAAGATATGGACGAAGTGCCTTGCCTTATCCACAAGAAAATTGATCCCTGCGATTGGAGCTGGAAAAAAGAAGAAAGAACTTGCCATGTTGGCGTAAAAAACGTTTTAAATTGCACTCTTCTTTGTGTTTGTGAAGGAACTTACTCCAGAATTTACTGTTCAGAATAAATCCTTGAAATATATATATACATAATATTCTTTCGTTGATAGTTAGAAGTTATTATTATCAATTTGTTACCTTTTTCCTACCTTATTCTAAGTACCTATGTCTTTTAATTTGTTTTTTTCTTAAATTATGTATTTTATTTTAATAACAACAGTATTTTTAAAACAACTAGTATTTGTATAATTAATTGGCTTTTAGTTCATATCTTATCAGTGTAAATCAATTGCATAGTTTGGGTGCAATTAACATTTTCGAACTGGCGTGGCGGGCGGGCGGATGGCGGGTGTATGGCGTTTGCCGCGGAATATAGAAAATGACATAACTTTGTTTATTTTCAACCGATTTCGATGATTTAAACTGTTTATTTTAGGATAATAGTTTGGCTACATTTTTGTAGTACAACATTTTTTCTAATACCGCTTGTTTCCTGATGAAATGTACATTGTACGAAAAGAGTAAAAAAATATTTTTATTTTTTCCACGATATTTTTTTTATTTTTAGATGTACGCTATAACACAAAAAGACAAAGTTAGAGCATATTTAATAACCTTTCAATTGATACTACACACAATGGTGTATGTTGGGCGGTTGAGGAACAAATAAGCGCTTTTCAAAATTAGGCAGCAGCCATTTTGAGGACGTCATTACCGGTGACGTTGACCTTTGAGAGAGTGTCTCCCGACAGTTTTGGATACAGAATGACATATTTAACAACATACTAAAATTTGGTGCTGGTATCCGAATGTGAACTTTTCCCATACATACGTTGCCGTAATATAATGGACTATTATCAAACCGGAACGAGAAAGGGATTCGAAAGTACTGTTGACACAACAATTGACACGCCAATTTACCAAGGAAAGAGTTGTTTATAGATGTAGCGAGTATTTAATAATCTATTGTCTGTCAGTCTCTGCATTTAAACTATGAATATATGAATTTAACTATGTGTATATCCCAAATTGACTTATACACTGTTGTGTCAACAGTACTTTCAAATCCCGTTCTAATCGCGGTTTGATAATAAGAGAAGCGGGTATTTAATTAGATACATCCTCTGCTACATTGTAGGCGAGGCCCGGTTTCTGCGGCCTCTTGGTGTCGAGAGGTACGAGCACGGGCGAGAAGTCTGCACGCGCGGGTTTGTCCTTACAGTCGTCGTGCGGGATCGCAAATACGTAGTTCATGTCGACGTCGTATCTGGGAATAGAGAAAGTTTTAAAATTGAAACGGCGTAACACGTGTTTTCTACTCATCGACGGAATTTTTATTAAGATTACTTACTGAAAATTATAATCATATATGTATACATTTACATTGAGATCGCTACTCAACTTAAAGTCAAAGTCAAAATGCAGTTAAGTATAATGACTTTGACCAATCGCGTGCCAAATAATAATACTCCAATTAGCGGCCTAACCCTAATATACTTAACCTAAGGATCTGCTCTTTGTTTCGGCGTATTTAATTATTTTTTTAGATTTGTTTACATATTTTTATTGACTCGTAGAAAAAGTATTGCACACAATAGTCGTAACTTACAGGCCACTCAGCATTATACTAATAAAAGGTAATTCACTGCCACATAGTTCTGTCTGAATTTTGCTTAGTTTGGGGTTACTTTATAGATCTGTGTTTCTATAAATTTCTATAAGCTACTTGCGTAGCTCAGAAGTGCACGAGAAGTTAGTGAAAACTTACTGAAACATTCCACTTCGGGGTAACCGTATAGGTAAGCCATCAAGTTCCTACTTTCAGCGGAGTAAAGATAGCATTTACAAGTATAAGATCAGTTTGTGACCTCATTAATAGGTTAGTAAGTATAAGTGCCTGATAAATTATAGTGTTCCTTGACGGCTCTTTGTTTCAACGTCAATGCTCGTTGACAGTCATGTGTTACCTTTTCAATGATAAATTGATAATATTTACAAACCTCGGCAACTTGTCCCTGAGATATGCCATCACGTTCTTGGGAAGCGTGGTCTTGCGAGACAAGATGAACGCACTCAGGTACCGTGCCTTGTCCGTCGGTTCTGCGCAATGCAGCAGCAGTGACCAAGTCTTATACTCTGTATCTAGCACGTACGTGTTGTAGATGCCGTCATCTAAAAATTTCGATAGGTTAGAGCCCTAACAATGCTGTATTAATTTACCCCCTTATTCACAAACGTCTCCTACTTTAGCAAGCTGTTAAGTATTGTTTGTCCCTTACGGTCTTATCAATATGTCTGCATGACGAAGGGGACAAACAAGGTGGTTTGCTAAATCATGAGATACTTATGAATAAGGGGGTAATATGTAGATCTTTTAGTGTAGTCATGTAATAATGCATGACTCTTTATCATCATCTCCCGACGTTATTCTGCGATACGTGGGACTGGTACTGACATAAAAATGTCTTTCGTCATTTCAGGGCTCATTCCATTGGAACCCTAGGCCAAAACCATATAAACGAAGATAATAAGAGATTTCTGACAATCTGATTTATAAGGTCACTTTGAAATAGTTTCCCAGTGCTTTAGGATTCCAATTAACTATACACGTTAGCATGTTATGTTGCAAACATTGTGTCAATATTCGCCTAGAAAAAACTTATTGAGATCTAGGTTCAGTGTCTCCTCTTACACCATAATAAGAGTTAAGTTACAACTCACATTAAATTACATTGAATTTGTGAGGCGTAAAGGTGAATTTAAAAAAAATTGGTTTGCTTACATGTGCTTTCGGCATGAGTCCAATGCGCGGGTTGGTTGAGATCGACGCGCCAAGTAATGTTGCCGAAGAGATTCTCGCCCAGAGGGTCGTCAGCAAATCGGTACGTGAAGTTCATCGTTACTCCTGGCGTCCATCCGCCATCTGAAAATAAGTTAGTTAATAGACTGCCATCTATCCACCAGCTCTCTCTAGCTATTCTAGAAAACTGTAAAGTATTCTAATAGGAGGTGCAGGCATGTATTGCTTGCCCTTAGAGAATGGTCAAAGGCACCCAGCCTTGTAAGGGATTGCATATACCCGAGAAATTTGACCGGTGGTTGCTAAGACCGAGTGGCCGAGGGGTACAGGCATCAGCCGCGAAAGCTGAGTACGTGGGTTCGATCCCCACCTCGGGCGTTATGTGATCTTGGTCGTTTTTCTTTGGTATATGACATCTAATATTTATAAGTTAAATCCTTTGAAATAAATAGATTGAATACAAAGTAGGAAAGTGGGCGCAGGTCTCGGTTATTGAAAATCAGTTATCAGGTATCAACGTTGTTCTTAACTTGTTTCCATATCAATTATTTATATGCAATTGTTGTTGAAACATGTAAATGAGCTTTGCTTAATATTCTTGACTTGATAGGTACTAGGTACAAATGGTACAATAGCGATACGAAAAAAGCTTGATAAGGACACCAATAGCACGCTGCAGCAGACATGTAAACGTGTAGGTAGCTATTCGTTAATAAAGTTAGTAAAATGTATCTAATATCCATTTGCCACATAGCCATTAGTTTCTACCTTCAAATTATAGTGGTTAATGGTTGGCTCCCAAAAATGCCTAATGAGGAACGGTATAAAACATTTTCCATTTCGTTACCAGCTGTCGGAACGTGGTCATCCTGCGCGAACACCGATTTCATACAACTGTATGACAACGCTTCCTCTGCGCTTGCGTAGTACTCCCCCACGTACCAGTCGCCGAGCATCTGAAAATGAACGCGACTAATTACAAAGTCGCTGTTGCTAATAACCGCGTATCGAGAGCGAAACAATCATCAATTCATCATGAATACGGCAAGTAGTCATTTATTTTCTAATCGCTGGCAGTTGACGCGTGCCTGTCTTTACTATTACTATTCAAAACGTTTTTCAGATACATTTGACACGTAACAGACACGATAAAAACAAAGCATTGGGGTTGTGGCATCGTGTAACTTTTTCTGCCCATTGGCGAATCCGAGGTGACAATTATACATACAAATGACGAACGAAACGTTTTGAGCACGACTGTGCGTAATTATAATTACTAATTTCGAGTATACCTATAGTAATAATTGTTGACCAAGAAGATCGATTTTACCAAAAGTCATGTGATCATTTTCATACATTGCCTCGAACCTCTATTAGGTCGGATATAAAAAAAGTTTTCACGAGAGCCAAAACAAAATCGAAACGTTTGTTTGCACATATTGCATCAGTTACGAAAGAAAATAACAATACCTATACATTTTTATAAGGAGCATGATTATGATGTGTCCAGCTCCAGATTTTTAAAATGCCTACATTTTTACTTTGACATCCGCGAAATGTGTGAATTAACCAGGCGTCTGAAAACTAAGTAAAATAAAAAATAAGAAAGATCGTTTTTTTTTATTGTATGTTTTTTATCAGTCTTTATTTTCAAAACTGTATAATTTATACAAGAAAAAAAAAATCTAACTAACCTAACCAATTTTTAGGGTTCCGTAGCCAAAATGGCAAAAACGGAACCCTTATAGATTCGTCATGTCCGTCTGTCCGTCTGTCCGTCTGTCCGTCTGTCACAGCCAATTTACTCGGAAACTATAAATGCTACAGTAACGAAATTTGGTAAGGATATGTGTTGTATGAACCGCTACAGGAATGTGATACTAAATTGTAAAAAAAACCATTGGGGTGGGGGCCCTCCATACATGTAACTGAGGGATAGAATGTTTTTTCTAGTTGTACATAAGCGTGTGGGATATTAATAGAAAGGTATTTGAAAATGATATGAAGGTTTATACATCACATTTTTATTTAAGCAAATCGTTTTCGAGATATCAGGTCTCAAAGTCTGAAAAATGTGTCCCCTCCCCTCTATTTTTTAAACTACGCGATATAAAATTCTGAAAAAAATATAATTATGTTATGCACATTAATAAATTCTATCAACGATTTTTGGTTTGATAAAATTATCTCCTATAGTTTTTGAGGTAGGTTGATTTAACTGTATTTTTTTAATAATAAATTGATAATGGTACGGAACCCTTTGCGCGCGAGTCCGACTCGCACTTGGCCGGTTTACTAATTTTTAAGTTTTAATTTTAGTTAACCTTTAATAATTAAGGTCGTAGATAACCAACTAATACGTTAACCAACTATTACGTCTAATCGCATTGTCCATGAATTTGTCGCTTTTTTTCTGTGCCAAAAATTAAATTTTGAGCACTTGTAATGTCCTATAGTACTTAAAGTATAACTGTAATTATGGTGTTATTTTTTAGCTAACATCCTGTACTAACAAAATAACAACACCAAAACTTATCTTAACGACCTAGTTTTCATTCAAAATTAAATTAATTGAGAAATGAAAGTGAATTTGTTAGTATTTTTAATAATACATTTTTTGGCCTTGTTGTTGAAATTGTTGAGTCAAATTATTAGCCTAATTAGTTTGCTTATCTAATGAGCTCTCTAACGAGATTTTTTTGCAAAGATACCGATAACAAACGTATAATTCCAGAAACACCCCACCCATATCTGTCTGTATGAAATTTTTAAATTGCCGGCATTTACTTATCGTTGGCACAAAAAAAAAATGTATGGTAATTTATCGATGAAATTGATTGTAGTTTAATCCCTCGTCGGATCGTGGATCCGCCTACGAGAAAACTATTAGAAAAAAAAATTTCCGGCACACGAGAGGTTAAGCCCTTAAAAGCTCCGACGCCGCTAACCAAACACCCTGTATAGGTAATAATATAATGTCTCGAGTCTCAACTTTGAAGCAGAGCGATCTAAGTAAATGCCTTCAGTAAAAACTTCGTTGCAAAGTCTTGTAAATAAATATTCAAAAACCTCATCCTACTTCACGTTAATAAATTTGATTATAGTTAAATGACTTTTTTGCGCGTTTGTATCGGTATTAGATAAAGTCGTTTTCTAAATTATCTTTTAATTGGAGCCCCTTGTATATTCGAGCTTCCGTTTTCATTACAAATACTTTGCTAAGAATGTTCTGTCAGGGGCTGGTATTATACAAAAGATTGTGTTTAAAATTATATTTAGGGACAAAATCGAACAGTTGGTGCAATTCAAAAATTATACAAATACTTTGCCTACGCTGCATCGTTCGCCGCATGTAAACAATGTCGGTTGCCTGGCAATTTCATACCTATTTCGATTCCGCGACTGCATTATGAGCATACCTGGGATAACTGGGGGCAAGTTATAGGGATTTGATATCGATTAAAAAGATGTCGATATAATTATAATAAAAGATGTGCTTATTGAACATTCTCGATTACAGTACAGAGGTTCGATGTCATATCTGACATCGGGCCTCTTGTATGCAGATGTCATTATAATCAAAATGACAATTTAAATATTGATATTTTAATATTAATTGTATATTTTGAAAACTATTTTAAAATAAACGCGTAACTACCCGTTTAAATTTATTTTTTATTTTAATTTAAGAGTAAGTACCTAATTTTTATTTATGCCGAATAACATTTTGATGTTGTCATTCACAGTAACATCGATATATTTTTAGTCGATAAAATATTTTGCTACATTTATTTATTTATTTATTTAGACTTTATTGCACAAAAGAACAGCTTAATGTACAAAAGGCGAACTTAATGCTATGAGGCATTCTCTACCAGTCAACCTTAAGGCAAAGCAGAAAAGATTGTAGGCGGTGCATTTGGAAACACGTAGTAAGCTATTAATACCTACATACCTATGACATACATACATAAATATATACATACAATATTAATATATATACCTACACATAAATACATATTATATACATATAATATACGACTTGTCAGACAGATACCTAATCATTCTTAGAGCTGCCAGAAAAGAAATCACGCACAGATTTTTTAAAAGCATACTTGCTCGGTGCTTTCCTAATATTAAAAGGTAAACCGTTCCAAAGGCGGGCCACCTGAATGGCAAATGAGTTGGACATAAAGCCCGTACGATGAACTGGGATAGAAAGAGAGAGGTTGCCGGCTGAGCGAAGCTCACGGTCACGAGAGACACCATAAAAATGAAAGAAAGATTTAAGATATTCAGGGGCATTTGGGTCATTGATAATGGAGTAAAGGGTGCAGAGCATGCGAGTATTACGCCTGTGACGAATAGGGGGCCAGCAGAGCTGTGTGCGAAATGAGGACACATGATCATATTTCCGAAGACAGAAGATGAAGCGGATACAGTTATTAAGGAGACGTTCCAATTTGTTGAGTAGCTCTACATTTAAGTCTGGATAACACACGTCACCGTAGTCGATAATGGGCAAAATCAAGGTGTTTACCAACAATGTTTTGGTTTTAACCGGCAAGAAGTGTCTAAGTTTGTTAAGCGCATGCAAAGCTCCAGTAACCTTCCGGCTGATCTCGGCAACTTGCGGCCTCCAGCTCAGAGTGGAATCCAAGTGCACACCCAAGTCCTTAACTCTAGAACTAAATGGAATGCGGGTGCCATTGAACTGCACGGGCTTAATCGAAATAAGATCTAACTTGGCAAGCTGCCGAGAGCTGCCAACGACAATAGCCTGACACTTGGCGGGATTTACAAACAGGCCGAATTTTTCTGACCATTTCTGAATATGTAAGAGGTCCTTATTTAACTCTTCTATGATATCTAAAACATCAGTTACTTTACATTGGCCGTAAAGCTGTAAATCATCGGCGTACAGATGGTATGCACAGCGAAACTCCGAAGTTAAGAAATTAATAAAAATGGAAAAGAGAAGCGGAGAGAGAATACCTCCTTGGGGTACGCCAGTTGCTAGGTCACACCAATCCGAAAGAGACTGGCCAACTCGGACTGCTTGCTTCCGGCCCCCAAGGTAAGCAGAGAACCATTCAAGAGCTGAAGAGGATATGTTTATGCGTTGCAAAAGAGCAAGGAGGATGTCATGGTCAACAGTATTGAAGGCGTTGGAGAAATCAATTAAAACAAGTACTGTGACCAATTGATCCTCCATGCCGCGTCTAATATCTTCAGTCACTTTTATTAATGCAGTACAAGTACTATGGCTAGGCCGAAAACCAGACTGAAACGGGCTCAACAATTTATTGGAGTGTATGAAGTTAGAGAGTTGTTTGTGGGCCACAGCTTCAGCGATCTTCGACAGGAATGGAAGAATTGAGATTGGTCTAAAATTAGATAGAATGGTTGGATTATTCGTTTTGGGAAGGGGAATCACAAATGCATTTCGCCAGAGCGCAGGGAATTCGCCATTTAACAAAGAAAAATTAATGATGTGAGTGATCACAGGAAGCGCGCAATCAAGAATTGAGGCTATCATGTGACGACTCACATCATCACATCCGACGGCTTTAGATCTGATGGCTCGAACAATATTTTTGACTTCCTTTATAGAGGTAGCATGAAAAGAAAAATAAACAGATGAAAAAGAGGGTAGGGATGAAATAAATGAGAGGGTTATCATTTTAATGTCGTTGGTAACGGAAGGAGCAGATGAAAAGTGTCTATTGAGCTCATCAAAAGAAAAGGGAGTGCCATCATATTCACTAGTTTGTTTTCCCAGACCCAGTGATTTAAGGAACTTCCAAACATCGGCCATAGAGGAAGAGGACACATTGTGGTGAATGTAACGGCGCTTCGCTGTACGCACCATCTGATTACATCGATTGCGGGCTTGCTTAAACAACATCCAGTTATCCTCAGTACGGTGGCGCTTATAAAGTCTGAAGGCCCGATCCCTTCTCCTCATGGCCATGCGTACGCCTTCGGTGATCCAAGGCGCCGGGGGACGCCTGACACGAACAGTACGTACTGGGGCGTGTTTATCGAAAATACCTAACACTGCGGCGTTAAAGAGCGACACCTTGACGTCAACCGAAGGAGCAGAAAACACCGGTTCCCAATCGATAGCTGCTGCATCCCTAGAAAAGGCACCGGAGTCCATCTTGGCAAAACTACGCATTTTTATGAGTGCAGGCTTATATTTCGGAGGCTTAATTTTGTAACACGCATAAATCAAGTCGTGATGAGAAAAACCAGGTGCTAAATGTTGTCCATGTTTCACGATAAGATTAGGGGAGGACACCAGAATGACGTCCAGCCAAGTGTCAGTAGTACCAGTGTGATGAGTTGGATCCAGAGGAAGGAGAGAGAAGTTTACTGACTGGATTAGATCTCTCAGTTTACGGCTGTAAGGCGAATCTTTACAAAGATTGGTATTGAGGTCACCCATTATTATGTGGTGTGTGTAATCCGTGCTCAGTGATTCAAGGACAAGTTCCAAGTCAGAAAAATAATCAATTGTTGGCGGGGAGTAAATTACACCAAGAACGGCCTTGACACCTTTGACATTTACCTCAAGAAAGATCCATTCTGCAGACTCAGAGTAGAGAGATTGCGTGGAGTGCAAGATTTTATACGGAATAGAGCTCCTAAGGTAAATGGCCACACCGCCGCCACCCTTTCCAGTACGGTCATTCCTTACCAAAACATATCCAGGCAGAGCATAAGACGTTGAGTCAAGCGATGGTTTTAACCAACTCTCGGATACCAGCACTGCGTGAATAAGATCAGTTTGGAAAGTATCAATAAGATCTGTGTAATGGGACGGTATGCTTTGGGCGTTGATGTGGCATACATTAAAGTGGCTAGTGTCGAATTCCCGAACAAAAATATGCTTTAAAGAACATCACTTTCGTATAAATGCCCCGAGTTATCCCAGGTATGATTATGAGAATTATGAACTGTAAGTAATTGCCGCTTAACAGAACTTAGAAGTACATAATTATTTATTTATTTAATCTTTATTGCACAAAAGAAAAACTTATAGTACAAAAGGCGAACTTAATGCCATACGGCATTCTCTACCAGTCAACCTTGAGGCAAAGCAGAAAGATTGTAGGCGGTGCATTAACAAAACATTAATAAAATTAAGTTAATGAAAACAAAGCATAGTCTCAAAAACAAATAAAATACTAAGAATACTAAAATACACATATACATAATATTTATATGAATACATATATTATACATACATTAATAAATAATATATACTATATACCCAATAAAACATTATAAATGGTAATGGTAATTATAAATGGTAGATTTCATTAATTCTGTTATTCAACTCCGACATCCGTATCATAAGTACTGTAACAGCTGCTTTTCAGCTACGATTATTTTTGAGACACTTAATATTAAAATAAAAAAATAAATATTATAGTGATATAATTATTACCTTAACCGTTACATTCATAAGTTTTTTTAAACGCATTCTAAAAGCGCAGGTACCTACTCATACAATATAAGTACCTAAGCTATACCACTTTAATTGAAAGCTTATTTTTTTAATAACACGCGTGACCTCGATAACATGCAAGCTGATGTCTTCAAACATTGGTGTGCATGATTGACGAATTTTTTATTTATTTATTATTATTTGTTATAAGCCCATTCTGTCCCACTGCTGGGCAAAGGTCTCCCCCTCGTGCCAAGTCTGAGCACCGTAGGACTGGAAGTATGCACATGTTCATGAGCCTATGTTTGAGTGACAGTGATAGGTTTCCCTTCATTAGGTGTTTCATTATTATTTTATACAAATATTACTTCGATTTTACGATATGAACTATCTTTAATGAACTTATTTATAAGTTATAATAAGTATAATTATTCATGAATAGTCGTTATTTATTCATTTGCAATGGCTAGGTGTAGGTAAGCTAGTGGAATTAAATTGACGTCCGTATGGTTATCAATGGAGCGTCCGCCGCGCCGCCTACGCAACATACGATCTACTAAATATACTCTTATATACTAGGTACTCGTCGTATTTAAGTAATTAGCAGAAATAATGCGAAAAATTTGACAAACTTGGGTCCAAACTCCAGCAAGTTGGACCCTTGCACGTACCTATAGAACAATTCATGTTTGTTGGAAGACTTGGAAGACCTTTAACTATTTGGTTTACCTATTTTGTTTCATAAGTATTTTGGTTATTCCTACGGAATATACAGTCATGGGCATTAATATATATGTATACACTTCTCCATACTGATCCCTTACAAATGTGTCTATATATTATTGCACTCGACTGTACATAGCTGCATGAGATACAACCTAGCATTTGACAGATATGTTTTTCTATTGGGTTCAAATACCGAAAATTCTTTGCTTCCACTCACCTAATCGACACATTAGGTAACCCTCTATTTATAAACATCCATCACTTCCTTGTGACATTTTTACAAGGTAGGTATATGTATCTTATTGTGTCAGCCGCCTTAGCACATCCCGCTATCCGTCTCTTTTAGATTATATTAATTAAAAAGAGAGGGATAGCTGCGAGAAGTCGCATGGTCCGCGTCCCCGCTGCTGTCAAATCAACCACAAGATAGGAAAGAGACAAAACACATTTTAAGGGAGTTACCCCCTTACTCATTAAAGTATCCTAACTTAACAGCTAAGTATTGTCTGTCCCTTTCGCTCTTATGGACATATTGATAACACCGAAAGGGACAAGCAATACTTAGCGGCTTGCCAAGTTAGCAGAAGTTTATGAATTAGGGGGGTAAGTGTGTAACCGTTAAAACTACCGAAGGAGCGTTCGCTTTACCCGAAATATTAAATTAGTTTTTTCACTTATCTGTACCCATTAAAAATCAAGAGAGATTGTAATTAAAAGAAGATGAATACTATTATAAATTAAAGATAGTTAAGTCGTCAAATTAAAATGCTTTTAACTACTTAATTTCAATAAATTTGTTGACTATAAATAGATTAATGGCCGGATTTTGTAGTCAACTTAAAGCATCAAGGTACTTAGGTGGGAATACCACAAGATTTACGACTTATTCTATCCACAGGAATGTTTTTGTAGACGCTCAAAAAGAAAGTTTCGAGCATATGCCTCTAAGGCGTTATTTTATTACGCAGTAAGACCGAAATGAATGCTCGATATTTGCAAATTTCGTAGTTAGTGGTAGGCTTACTGTTGCTATTTAGATGTCATCTTTTGATTCCGGGGCATTTAAATTTAATAATTTTAACAAAAAATATAATATATAAACGTATGTGAGCTATCATCATCATCATCATCAGCTTATGATAGTCCACTGTTGGACGTAGGCCTCTCCTATTAACTATGGGTATAGACGCATTAGGAGATAAACGCCCATAATCGCCACGCTGGGCAAGCGGATTGGCGATCGCAGTATTGTGCCCACTATGATGACGCTGCTGCCCATCATCAATCTTTATCGAATAATGGTCAGTGACACTTCAATCCCTTAGTCGACTCTTACGACACCCGCAGGAGGAGACAAATGGTGACAAATGTATTCTTACTGCCGTCACCACACATGTGAGGTTTAAGTTTTTAATGACACCAAGATAATGTTCTGAAAGTGCGTGATTATACTGATTATGAAATAATGCAAGTTAGCAGGTTTGTTTACATTTTTTAAACTTTTAACTGACGAATGGTACGTACATACAAGTATGGCCCATTTTAACCGACTCCAAAAAAGGAGGACGTTCTCAATTACACAGTTTTTTTTTGTATGTAGGTATGTTACCTACCCTATATCTCCGATAATCGTGAACCGATTTTAAATTCTATTTTATCTAATGCGTAAACTTACGTTTAATTATATCCTGACGTTTCGGGCATGACGTAAGTTTACGCGATTAAGACCCTTTTGTCTTTAAAATATGAGTGATAATCGTGAAAGTTTAAATCAATATATTTATCTAATGCGATCGCCAACCCGCTGTCCAGCGTGGCGACTATGGGCATTTGTCTCCTAAACGCGTCGATATGCATAGTTAGTAGGAGAGGCCTACGTCCAGCAGTGGACTGAGAGAGGCTGATGACGTGACATGACCCCGATAGGGTCCCGTTGGTGCTCGGAGTCTGATGAGTAAAGATTGATGATGAAGTCGGTTTAATTTTTTTTATTACAAAAGCTGTATTCAACACTTACCTGTTCCAAATCGAAGTGTGGTACAGCCCTGACTTCAGGACATTTAAACTTATTCACTATCCTGGCTGAACATCCACAGATTAAAAGAATCACTGCCACTAGAAATAGTTTTTTAGCCATAATTATTCGATTCACCGTCAAGACGAAAAATAAATTGCAAAAGTACTTTATATTTGAATTCGGAAGAACAGTAAACGTATCAGTTAGTCGACAGTTAATGTTGAACTAACAAAAGGGAATTGTTATCATTTTGTATGGGACATTTGTTAATGTGGTCGAACGCTGGTAGAATGTCATTATCTGACAATGTGACTCATTCTGTAGGTAGGGATTTTTTTCGAGATATTATGGTCGTTGGGATAGCATTTTAATAGTTAAGTGATTAGGGTAGACTTACTTATCTCAGAAAATGTTTACCTACAAGTTACGATATCCATTCGTCCTTATGAAGTGTTGTTTCAAACCTAACCTAACTGAGTTTGTAAGTACCTATACAGAATCGGCCCTTTCACCAAATGCTTTAATTTTTCTTAATTAGCACTAATTATACGTGACCGTTTTCCGATTTTGTTACCAGCTTTTCTGATGATAAAACGACGTTCAATTGTTGATTGTTTTATTTGCAATTAAAGTATTGCAGAGTGCAGATTGTGGACTTTCTGAATAAAGGCCCATTTACACGGTGCGAGTTTCTCGCATGATTTGGGGCGAGAAATCGTATGACATTATCGTATGCGATAATCGACAGGCGAGTATCGTATAAAAATGTTTACATTCATGCGAGAAACAAAAACTCGCCTACGATTATGTCGTTCGATACTCGTACGAAGATAATCGCCAGGCGAAATAGTTTACACGGAGAGCTGGATTCTAGCGAGATATTTGCTTACGATTTCTCGACTCGTCTAAACGCGTTCTCGTATGACATTTTTTCACGAATGAGCGAGTATCGCACGAATCGGTGCGAACCGATTTTCATAAGAGATTTACCTGTCAACTTACAACGTGATTAGTTGCTTATCTTATCATTACCAGCATACTGTTATACAAACTACTTCAATATCTCAGAAGGAGAGTTTTCATTTCGTGCGAATGTATTTTAAATATTTTTTAAATGTTTTTACCGTCATTACTAAACCGATTTTGTTAAATCCTTTTTTATCTGAAATAAAAATATTTTTAGAAACAAGACCACTTCCATCTCTTACATCTGATTTCAGACTTTTATCATTAGCTTTTTATGAAATAACTTCAAGGTCTGATTTTGGGCTTAATGCTAATTGGGCTAATTAAAACTCCTTCAACGGCATGTGCATTGCGATTTAGGGCTTTTCATATGTAACTTGAGCATTTTCTCGTGGAAGCCATAATTTTGGTGGAGTGGAGTGGCCCTGATGTTGAAGACCATGGAGGGCAAAGAGGAACAGCCTAATTATTTCCAGGTCTAGTTAGTTAGTACATGAACTCGAAATACGATTCTCGCATTCAGATCTTGTTTAGATGGATATGTCCAATCATCACAGGCGAGGCAATTATCGCCTCTTCTCGTGCGATATCGTACAAATAGTTTACAAGATACGATATTTTTTCTCGTGCTACTATAATTACATGGTCGAGGCGAGAAACTCGCACCGTCTAAATGGGGCTTAATGCTACAGTATTAAAAATCACGTAAAAGAATGGTAATAAAACAGAAAAATTAAAGTTATTTAACGATAATGTGTAAGTTGTGTACTAACTGTGAACTCCTTTTAGTAATTCTATTCCTGTAGTTATAATTTACGCACAGAAAGCAATAGGAATTTGTTGAGAAATAGCCCGGCGAAAAAACCTTCCCACTTTTATCCACCCAATAAAAACCGGCGACAATACAAAATATTTGTATTTACTCTGTCATAAATACTGTGCCATGAATGCTCGACGTATTAATAAATCTCCACTCTTATCTTAATAACGTCCATATCGTGTGTTTGCTCGAACACATCATTAAGCTTAACACATTTCGGGCTTCATATAAATATTTGTTATATTTTTAGGGTCCCGTTATCGATGGGCTCGTAACCTCACAGAATTCATCTCTCTTTTTAGGGTTCTAGGGAAAACTAGGATCCCTGATAGTTTCGCCATGTCCGTCTGTCCGTCTGTCCGCAGCATAGCTCCTAGACCGTTAGTGCTAGAAATTTGCAATTTGGTACAGGTATACATATCAATCAAGCCGATAGAATAAAAGTGATAGAATAAAATATAAAAAGTAGGTCTTTAAAAAAGAATAAGGGTCAAAGAAGAAAGTTTTGTCTTAAATCAATATTTTCGGAGATAACCGCTCCAGAAGAAAAAAAAAATCTGCCCCACCCCTCTAACTTTTGATCCGTAGGTCCTAAAAATATGAAAAAAATAATGAATGAGTGGTCTTTTGGAATACTTTAAAATAAAACTATTCCCAACATTCATATTTTATAGACAAACGGGTCTTAATCGCGTAAACTTACGTTTAATTATATCCTGACGTTTCGGGTATGACGTTACACCCGTGGTCGCAGGCAGATTTACGCGATTAAGACCCGTTTGTCTATAAAATATGAGTGATAATCCTGAAAGTTTAAATCAATATATTTCCAACATTATTGGCGGTTTTTGCATAACTACGGATCCCTACACTGAGCATGGCCCGACATGCTCTTGGCCGGTTTTTTTCATTTGACGAAGATAGACAACTGAGCTCTCAGCCCACCTGATGGAAAACAAGGACTGAGGACCATGGACATAGTGATCAAAAAATCGCCTATGCGTTGCCTACCTTGAGGACTTTGATGGATTGCCTCTACCTATTTATCTAAAGGATGAACAATATTGCTTTGTTCTTCCGCGATACAGAATGTGTAGCTAATTAGTGTAACCAGCTATAATTACTTGCGTATTTTTTGCATGCAATTAATTTTCCCACCCTCCCGCCGCAACAGAAGTTGCCGGACACCAGACCGACAACATCGTCAACTCCTGATGATGCCTCGTAGAGAGGCGAAACACCGTGTCGAGTATAGTGTTATTGGTGGTGGTTTGTTATAGTTATTTGCATATTTATTTTTGCGGCGGGAGGGTGGGAAAATTAATTGCATGCAAAAAATACGCAAGTAATTATAGCGGGTTACACTTACACTAATTAGCTACACATTATGTATCGCGGAAGAGCAAAGCAATATTGTTCATCCTTTAATATGGACTTCCGCAAAGTAACGCCTGATTCAATTAATTACTATTTATCTATGCCAGTAATTACACCGGCTATCTTACCCCCAAACCGAAACACAGCAGTGCAAATTGCTGCTGTGTAGCAGCAACGGGTAAGACGGTAGTAGCTGTCCGGGCGGATCCTGCACGAGGTCTCTGGAACGATCTTCCATTAATAGTCGCATAGAAAATTTTAAACTGCTGAACATAGGAACATAAGTACATACAAAACTAAAATAATAACTGTCGAATATAGGACCTCCTCCTTTTTTTAAGTCGGTCAAAATGTATTATTGATCTGTACAAGTGCATGGATATTTTCGGTAATTCCCTTGTTTACTTTCATCTGAATTGTAATCCAACAGAAATGCTTGGCATCGAGAACAGATTGTATGCGACGTGAATTGTAATAAGCCAAATGT
>JALPQI010021131.1:0-19219 GCA_025490895.1 Thaumatotibia leucotreta
GTCGTTGTACGATTCGCATCATTTCAGCTCGTTCGGCATTTGACACGTATACTTCAAAACGCGACTCTAGTACAGTAGGATAAAGGTCGGATTAGTGATGTGGTCGGAGCAATTAATACTAGGATGAACTTTGGCGGATAGAGGATGTTAATTCGCGGATGTTTTGGGTATTTTTGGATGCGGAAGTGACATGAACATGGCTTTTTATCTCGGGTTTTCGGATAGATGAAAGGGAACTTAGAACTCGTGAGCGTCAGATTTCGATGTTGTTTATGTTGATATACTTCCGCGCCGATTTTTTTAATCATATCTTTTCGGGACAGATTTTTCTAAATAATGTAAACCAAAGAAATCAACGAATTTCGTAGAGTGGGGAATAGAATGAGCGAATGCTCGTTTGGTCTAAATACAAATATAAATCCACGTTTAAGTAGTTTCATGTACAATTTGAAGCAAAGCAATTGTTGGCTTTGAACAACAAAATTTTGAGGATAAACAAGTGTAAAGGTGGCAACACACTTAACCCGGTAAATTCGTTGAAATAGTATCTCTTATAAATATCGCAAACAAAAGAAAAGCATCCATATTTGCGCTGCCACAAATAAGTAAACCAACATAAAGCATAACCTAAATGGTAAATTGATTTGTAATCGAATTCCCACGGAATACCGGAATCCGATAGTTCACACCAAATCTGTAGGCCTAGCGAACTTCGAAAATCGTCAATTACAAGCATCTGTTTCAGTTATTCCAACGAAAGTTTCATCGGAGTGACAAAGACGGTGTAGTGAAGTATGGCACCCATCGTGTAAACGAACTGATGCGGTCAACGTTCGTGCTTTACCGTTGCACTGGTTCTTTAGGTACCTTATCCCATTGTAATAAGGCGCAAGAATGTATATTTTTGGCATCGTACTGTACTGTATGCGCCCACGCATTTTGTGACTTATCCTGTAGGTATTATTGCGAATCCTTTGGGATCTTGTCATGTACCTCATTATATTAAATGGAGTTGTAATTTTTTTTCCAGTATCTTTTTTAGACTTGTATGTTTTAATCCCTCAAGTATGACGTCGTTCTGCGATCTGCTGGGCTTTAACGTAACCCCCTTATTCAAAAATGTCTTCAAACTTAGCAAGACGATATGTGTTGTTTGTCTCTTTAGCTCTAATAGACATGTTGATAAGACGAAAAGGGATAAACCAAACAATAATTATCGAATTAAACTTATAAATTATAATTATTAAATACTTATGCTTGCAAACTTAGGATATGTTTATGAATAAGGGGGTTAGTGTATAAAATGTAATGAAGCCATTTTTTCGATCCTAAATTTTTTGTTCAAATCGTACCTATGCTATTTTATTTTTATTTAAATGTATTATGTTTTTATAAAATTGTGTTCTTGTATTTCTTGTATATTTTATTAATCGTTGATGATTCTAATTGATGTATCTAATTCGTCTTTAAAATGCATAATATATTCGGCTTTGTACTAATGAAATGTGCTCTTTTATCCGGTTTTGTATTACTTTTATCCACATTTCTGATTGTACTCGTAGAGTAGAAACAACTCACCTGCCAAAAAGTGACACATGTTTACACAATCGTGCGAAATTCGTCTGATCGTGTGAACGGACCTTGAGCGGTCAACGTGCTATACTGACCTACCTGCTATTAACAATGTTTACTTCAGCCGGGAGGAATGGCCTGATTGAGCTAAATTGACATGTTAGCTTTACTGTTTTATATTAAAGCCCCGTGTAGACGGTGCAACTGGCATGCGAGTTTCGTAACATTTGAGGCAACTAAGACAGAAAACTAAACATTAGGGTGTCCCAGAAAGTGAACGTTATATTTTTAGTAGTTTTAAGATATATAAAATAAATTATTTTCTTTTGATGAGTAAGCAAGCAAAAAAATATTAAGCATTGGTACGCACATTCCCTGAAAATGTTTTAACTACTGAAATATGTTGCTGTACCAGAATTTCAGCGTTGTGAGATAATAGGAACTTGGAGTCTGTTTATGCGGAGATTTAATTTCTGGTACATCCTAGCTGACATGCAATGAAAGAAATCGTCGATCAAATGCAAATTTTTTACAAGTGCCTGGCACTATATATAATGGGATTTACAAAAGATTTCGTCATGACTGCCTGTAGAAATATGACGGTCCATTCGTCACTTTTGCATTTACAAGTATTACAAGACAAGATATTAATTGGAATCATTATATGATTATATCACTAGTTGAGAAAAAGGTTGAAGTCTGTTAAAAGTGGTGGAAATTTCTTAATGCGCTCTAATTTGGTTTGTGGTTTTTTTTTATAATATCGACTATAAGATTGGACTTTGCATTAACAAAGTCCAATTCAATTATAAACATATTAAAGTCCAATCCAATTTAGATAAAAATATTAATTAGAAAAATCAATATGTTTTTATAGATTTTTTTTATTAATATTTTTATCTTAAACGTTAAATTCTAAAATGATCAGTGGCGTGATAAAAGATGAAGAATACATTTATTCTTATTAAATTTCCATTATTTCATTTTTAATGATTTCTTTTCAAGCTTCAGCAAGAAGGTCTCTGGGTTTTTGTTTTTCATTGTTCAATTAGTTACGTTAGTCACATGAAGATCCCAACTCAACATGAATTTACATATATATTAGCATCCCACCAGGTTTGTACTTGATTCTTCGAATTCACATTTCGGTTACCCTGATTATAGGTTTTAATTTGATTTATGGTTGTATAAACCATTGTTTTTCATCATTGGGTTTAACACTTGAGTCAGATCACAGGAAACCATGACATGTTAATATGTTTTTCATAATTTTTCCTCATTTTGTTCTGTCTATTCAATTTTGATATTATATCGTCGGTTAACAACCAAAACTCAGCACGTAATTGTAATAAATAGGGTTAGGAATTTTGGTGGCATTAGGTGGACAGAGAACAGTGGAGTCGTTGTTTATTTTTTTTATGATTGATTGAATAATTAATTAATCAGAAATAATAAATAAATATATTCTTTTAAACAGGGTTTCGCCAATTTTAAGTATTAAATAATTTCATCTTTAATATTTGGCTACCTATGAATTGAAGTCCAATCATTCTTTGTAATATAGCTTATGATTATTATATAATATTTACGGTCTTCGAGAGAACTAGAACTTTAAAAATTAAATAAATAAATTTTCTCATATACCAACATTTTTAATTGAAAATTAATATTTTTCTAGTTTCTCTAAAATAAAATTCATGTTATTTATTTAACCTTTCGTATGCCGCTGTCAAAAAATGGTATTGAATTTATGACCTTGAAGTTTATCATTTATAGTCCTATTGCTTGGAACGGATACGGCACAAGGCATACGAAGGGTTATATTCCTTGATAAATCCAGCTTGAAATGAACACTATTTCGTTATTATTTTATTATTTAATCATTTATTCAAGTTAAAAATGTTTGTAACATCGACTCCACTGCTCTATGTTCAATAAATGCCACCAAAATCCTAACCCTAGTAATAAAGCTCGTATCTCAGTTTTGATTCAATACAAACATACGGTTGCTAAGAGTAGTGATAGTTTTTATAGTGAGATTTACTTGTCAGCCGATAGCTAGTGATTTTTATGAGTAGGATGTTTTTTATGAGCGCAACCCAAAGAGTAAAGATAGGTTCAAATTTAAAACATGTCGATTTGATTTGCCAGTCCATCAGTGCCAGCAATGTCAATATCATATCAAATTGGGATTTTTGCGTTCGAATGGAACTTGGCAGCCGAATCAAAGAAATTGCAAGTGTGGGTGTGTTGCACAACATTTCCTAATGCGGTAGGTAAATGACCTATGACTACGACATTGACTACTGAAAACAATTGTACATTTCGAGCATCTATCTCTGTTTCTCCAGTTATGCTTTAATTAGTATGACAGAGACGACTCGATAGGATTTCTGAACGGTTGTTTAAGGCCGTAGACTTTTGGGAATCCAACGGTGTCGTATGATTGTGTTTTGATTGGAAGTTGGTTTGAATTGATCGTGACTAATGACTAATGAAACTTAAAGCATTTCATTATTCTTTATCTAAACATTTATTGAAACTTAAGTTTCGCTTAAACTTATTTTTTTTACGAGTATATCGTAAATTCGTAATGTACTCATTTATTAAAGAGACTCGCAAAATAAGTTGCTTTAATATATATTTTATGCATAGGTAGCAAGTGCTATATTTAAACCTGTACGTATACTTTGAATTCAATTGCTACATTTAGCTTGCACTTTCCATATACATTACATACTTGTTGCATTACTATTCCTCGAAATGACGTTTAACTAGTACCTAAATATCACATACAGTGTAATCCACTTACTGCAGACGTACCATGAGTTGTCAAGTAAGGCCGGTTCCTGTGTCACGCGGACTGCCCGCGCGGATCTCTCCGCGCGGAGCTAATGTGTATTGTATCAGTGGCACGTTTCAGACCGCGCCAGTCTGAAACGCGCCATTGATTCAATACATATTTGCTCCGCGCGGGCGGTCCGCGTGAGACTGGACTGGAACCCGCCTAAGCGTTTCACATCATCGGCCTATCTCAGTCTGGACTGGACGCATGCCTCTCCTATTACCTATGCGTATTGACGCATTAGGAGGTAATTGTCACGCTGGGCAAACGGATTGGCGATCACAGTAGTGTGTCCACTCACTATGATGCTTTCTGTCAACGAATGTTCAGTGACACTTTTATCCCTTAGTCGACCTCTTACAATACCCGCGGGAAGAATCGCGGCTAACGGCATAAACTATCGACGACGGCGAGCGAATCCATAAGTTGAAGCGAGAGGTCTATATCGGAAATTCCTCTCGCACATACGGTTTTCCTCGCCGGTCGCCTAATGTCCTGGCCGGGCCATAAGCGTTTACTCCATACGTAAAACAGCCTATCACGCTCGCTACGATATATGAACGTGATAAGGCTTGTTCACGAAATAAATTAGACATTGCTGTATAATTATTTTTTTTGTAATGAAACCTTACCTTTGAATGAATATTATTACATAGAAGGGCTCTTTGCCTATCTTCTTGCACGCTGTGGTTGATATTTATATCAATTTTTTTTTATTAGTATTTCTTCTTACTTTATCATATTGGGTCATTTAATTTCCTAATGGGTCTTAACTAAATTACAATATCGATACTATAATAAACTGTGAATCTCGTGTCTAAAATTTTTATTTACGATTTCAAGTCAAACATTGTTGAAATCGTCTCGGAAGATCACACTTTTTCGGGCGTGAACTTTTGCATTAAGGATTACCTGTAGTTATTTTAATTTTGACTACTTTTAAGCGAATGCTTTTGGATATTAGATTGTTAAACATAAAAATCAATTTACAGTCCCATGGCTGTTACAACTACATGGGACTGTTGTGTAATAGTGGAGACTGATTTTACGATGGCTACTTTATTTCGTGAACAAGCTTTAGACTGCTATATGTATCGAGTTAACTCTAATGCAAACCTTAATTGCCAACTCATGGTACGGCTGGTGCATTCGTTTATTGCACTTAAGTTTATAGCTGCGGGGTGCATATAAAACTACGCAGTGCTGCCAATGATAACATTGATGATACAATAAGCTGAAGGGATTTTTAAAATACGGTTATAATTCGATAAGGATAACTGACCAGATAGGTACATTATGTTAATACAACAATGTACACATAAATTTTGCTCCTGTAATAGAAACACTAAAAAATTACATTCAGAACAACTAAGCTAGTAACAACTAAGACATGATTTCTTAAACTTGTCAATTAAATATATTTTCTATTTAACCCTTAATTTTTTCAACGTTCAACGAGCATATCTATTAGGCTCTCTGACCTATTTTTCGTATTATTTTCGAACCTGAAGCATTAACTATTCAAGTGTCAATGAGGCTTGCTTGTGTAGCATTAAAAAAGAGTTTAAAAATTGAAAATGGTATAATATGGACCTATAAATTCACAGGCGCTAATATTCACTTCCTGCATGGACTGTGAATAAAAGTTTAATAGTAGATTGTGTCACAAGAGATCGAAATGGTATATTTCCGGCGTGGGCGTATATTGAATCCTGAGCGTAATGAAGGATTCAAGCGTTAACGCCCAAGACGTAATAATTTTGATACCATTTGACATACTGCTTTTCACACCACCTATGAGAAAAATAAAAGATATATCACATATTTAATATTTATGCAAATAATCGATTCTGAAGAAATTTTTATCAATTATGAATTACATATGTTTATTTTCGTATTTCATTGTAATTTTTTAGGCTGGCAATAGAAAGTCCTTGAACAGAAAAGTGCCACTTTGATCTCTCCTAGCGGGGAAGAAAAGACCCGTATTCGAATAGGTGGTGTGAAAACACATTTGCACACTTGACAGAACAGCGAGGTTTCTTTTAAGGTGCGTTCAAACTAAAAGAGCAATCGCTGTTCTAACCTCCCACTCTACGAAATTCGATCGGTAAACAAAACGTGATTGGTTGATTTCGTAGAACGGGCGCTAGAACAGCGAAGTTCTTTTGGTTTAAACGCACCTTTACAAAATCGCAAATTTGACTCTCCCGACTATTCCGGCTGGCGCGTCGTACGACGGCGATGACCCAAATGCGGGGTAAACGACCCGGCTACGTAATCACGCTCTTTTAACGGGTTGACAACAGGGGTTGATGGCTATGGGGCCTAATTTATTTACGGCCTAGGGTGGCCTAATTACTGTATACTATACGAGCCTAGAGTTATCTGATGTAGACGATAGTTTGGTATTCTTTCGAGCGTTTCAGCCTAATTTGCCACACATTTTATAGTAGTGGCAGCTCCTGTATCTCTACCATTATTGCAACAAATATGCCAAACTCATCTCATCCTTCTAGGAAATAATTAATGCTTGAAAAAATAACCAGTAGACAAATTAGTACAGAAAATATTTGTTAGTTCATTCGCATGATTGATAAGTGTGTTTTAACTTTTAATTTGTTCAGTGCTTTGGTCAACTGTAATGCTGTATAAATATTGTTAGTAATAAAATAAAATAAATGTCTTCTTGGAATAACCGATTTCCAAAAAGATTCTATTGAAATTAGTAAAACTTAAACTCGTTCCTATGTGATGCGACACTATGAGTGAGCAATTCATTATGAAGCTATCCAAAACTCTAACTAGCCAAGTTCTACTTGGGCTTTAATCTGACTAGGAATAATGTTTATTTTACAACAAACATGCATTGGAATGTAACCACAGAAGCTCGAGTAATAGATGTTTACTTTCCTACTGTAACAATGAGTAATTAACCCACTTATTGTGGACATTCTTATTTCGGTGTTATTAAGACCAATTGGCAATTAGATTTCGTATCCGATTTCTTTTGAAATGTCCGATGGGTCTAATTTTTGATATTGTTCTTGTAATTGCTTTATTTCTTAAGACATGTACTATTATCTAAATGATGAAAAGCAAGATAGCCTTATATGAGGATAAATACTTAAGTAATCTATTTCTGTGATATGTGAAATTTTACTTATGCAACGCATTTCTTCAAAATGATATTATATGAGTTTGATGTACATTGTTCTGTCCATTATAAATAATACAAGAACGTTTAATTCCAATTTTTTTATTGCCTACTTAGGTCCTCTAAGTCGTTTGCCACTATTGGTCATATCACAAGTAGGTATATTATGTGCATGTTAGGTACCTACCTAACTCAAGTACTTTCGTCGTCCAGAATAATCACCAAATTAAAAATTAAAAAAAAAACCGACTTCAAAAGATCCCATCATCAGACCCCGACGGGACCATGTCGGTTAAACAAATAATCAAAAATAAAAAAAAAACGGTTGGCGTGGTATCGAGTTATTTGTCCATTTGTCGTGCACATGCTTAATTCAAGACTTATATGGTTTTATCATGAATGCCATTAACATAACTGGACCACATTAAATCAGCTTTCGAACAAAAAAAATATCAACATTGGTTCACCCAGTCGAAAGTTATGATTAAACAAATATAAAAAAAAATGCAGTCAAATTGAGAACCTCCTCCTTTTTTGAAGTCGATTAAAAATACCCTGGAACCACAATAAAATCAATGTTCGTTCTTACCCGTCGAATCTAACCAATATTCATATAGAATCGACACAATTACGTATCACATAGGTATTGGCTCCGGGTCATTGCTCGGAGTCACGGTGGTCAATACCATCCCATGGGGTTATTCATAGAACGTGCCAGTTAACTATTAGGCTATACAATTGTTAGGTATATACAGGGTTCATTTTGATATACGTTAAACTGGATAATCGTCGGAGATAGTGCAATACCAAAGCGAATAAGACTTCAAATATCAAACAATTGACACTCAAATGTACGAGTATCCTAATTGAATTTGTTAGTTACGCGGCATTGCACTATCCTCGACGATATCTTATTTGGGACTAATATAAGTTGCCTGGTATTATCGCATTAATCAACCAGTCCTATGAATACTGATTTAAACTTTTGTGTTAAGTAATAAGTAGGGTTAGAAATTTTGGTGGCATTAGGTGGACAGAGAAGAGTGGAGTCGTTGTTTATTTTTTTTATGATTGATTGAATAATTAATTAATCAGAAATAATAAATAAATATATTATTTTAAACATGGTTTCGCCAATTTTAAGTAACTATCAAATAATTTCATCTTTAATATTTTACTACCTATGAATTGAAGTTCAATCATTCTTTGTAATATAGCTTATGATTATTATAATTATAACAGTTACGGTCTTCGAGAGAACTAGAACCTTAAAAATTAAATAAATAAATTTTCTCATATACCAACATTTTTAGTTGAACATTTTTATTTTTCTTGTTTCTCAAAAATCAATTTCATGTTATTTATTTAAATTCCTTGATAAATCCAGCTTGAAATGAACACTATTTCGTTATTATTTTATAAGTTAATCATTTATTCAAGTTGAAAATGTTTGTAACATCGACTCCACTGCTCTAAGTTCAATAAATGCCACCAAAATCCTAACCCTAGTAATAAGGTCTCAGGGAAATAATATCAGATTTAATTTAATTCTAAATGAATCCGCCAAGTAAATAGGAATTAATATGAGGAAGTGTTTCACGCCTATATAGTGTTTTGAAGTGCAAAGATCTAATTATACAGATAACATAAAGTGGAGTTACCAGTTAAATAATCCATATAATTATGTAACAAAAAATATTTGTTATGTAGGAACTTCTTGCATTTTTTGCCTATTGGTGTATAGGAGGCCTATTCTTATGTCGACGACCTCGATAGGTACTCGTACATGAATTATTTTATTATTAAATATTGTTGTACTATTTTATTAAAATTAGTGCCACAATTGATTTTATTGGTAATATTGTAAGCACACCACACAAGACTAAGAAAGAGGAAAAACCTTCTACAATATAGATATTACGTAATAAATGTAAAAATAACAAAGTCATAAGAAAAACAGGATAATTACAATAGAAACCTATAACAATAGCATAATATATGAAGGGTCCACGGAATAAAACATGTCCAAAGCTTAAAAAAATTAGGGCAAATTCACACCGTATTCTGTTAAAACTGTTAAAAGTAAGATGGTTTTTCCTTCTGTAATTTGAATTGACTAGACAGTCATGTTCTTTCCATGGACCCTTTATATTCGATATTCTGTGACCATTTTTTTTATATAGCTATTTGATGTCCCTTATGTGCTCAAATAATATATCACTACATAGTATAAAATAAAGTCACTTTTTTTGACCCTATATCCCTTTGTACGCTTAAATCTTTAAAACTACGCAACGGATTTTGATGAGATTTTTTTAATAGGTAGAGTAATTCAAGAGGAAGGTTTTTATGTAAGTATAGTACCCGTGCGCAGCCGGGGCGGGTCGCTAGTATTTAAATATATTCGTTCTTTTGCCAGATTATGAAGCACTAAATCGTCTATTTCACCAACTTAACGTTCATAATTGCGTTCCTCTCATTATTGTTTAAGACACGTATCTCGTTGGCTGCAGACTTATATGAGTTTTTTATTCTTTATTGTTTCTATTGTTCCCCGTTCTTCGGTTTTATGGAGCAATATCAAGTACCATTTTGTCTAGACTGGGACATAGATGGCACCGATGGACTTAATCTAGGTAGCTCGTATGGTCTATGTATCGCAAAAGGCAAAAACTATTTTTGTATTACATATGGTGCCTTTTTTACGCACTAGTGCGAGAAGTGGCTCATTTTATGTTAGGTCCAAAACTTCGGAGGGCCATCTGTACTAAAAAAACGTCGTACGAGACAAGTGCAAAAAGAACTCTTCGGTCGTATTTCAAAACATCGCCACTCGTTTCGAATTTCATGTTTTTCGCACTTGTGTCGTAATGTACTATTTCAGTAGGGATAGTGTTTTTTTACGCACTAGCAGTTGTTCGGAGGTCCATCTGTGCTGAAAAACTTCGTAACGATACACGTGCGAAAGGAAATTGTAATAATTTCCCTTCGATCGTCTTTTAATTTATTGCCACTCGTTCCGAAGTTCTTTTTTTTGCACTTGTATCGTAATGTACTATTATCATCTGACTAGCGATCCACCCGGACGGGGAAATCTATTTACTTGAAAAAAAAAATACTCATCAAAATCTGTTGCGTAGTTTTAATAGAGAAAATAAGCAAACCTACATGTGGTCAGACAGCGGGGAGCGACTTTGTTTTATACTATGATGATGATTTACAAGACGAATCTATATTAGCTGCTATCAGTCAAGTGAATATAAATTCATCATTGTTTTCATCATTCATATTGTTCGTTGTTGATCGGTTTTATGGAACACTATCAAGTGCCATCTTGTCTAGTCTAGACCCGACGATGTTGGGACCGGTGGACGACCCCATTCTGGCTCCATGTCTGATAGAACAGGGCAAATGCTCTGAGAAGATAATTCCAAATTTCAGGAAAAAATTACTGAAAAAATATTTACTGTGACTATCCGGTTTCTGAAATGGAACACTAACGCAGTGAAACTGGCAGTCTCGAATAAGTAACTTACAATAGGGATGATGACTGTAGTTAAAATAAATTATTTAACATTATGCACGACATAAATGACATAATACACTATGAAATTATTACTGAGATGTAGATTGCAGTAATTTTTGTACAGAACTTCTATTTAATACATTGAAAAGAACTTAAATTTGGCAGTACTCAAACGTGACGTCACTTTTGAGTATTTCATATAAAATTCCATAGTGGTGATCGTTTTGACAGTTCGAAAAAAGATGCTGATTTGCCTGGCCAGTCATCATGCCTATTTAATAAATCTAAGTACAAAACAGTGATGTAAAATAAATCTTCAGAACTCTCTATTTTCATATCGCAATAGTACCATAAACGTTATTCGTTGACATTATCGGAAATACATCGATCCAATAAAACTAAAACAACGTAATTATCAGTCTCTCCATTACAATCGTTCAATTATAATTTGAAGTTATGAGTCCCTCAGCTGCACTGTTTATTGATATAATTATAGGTACTCTATCGTAAATGTCCCGATGTTCGCTGTAAAACCATCTTCAACTTATTATTTACTATGGCAAATTATACTTACTGCGTGCAGCAGCTTTCGTTTACTAAATCAAGATTTGTATTAGATATTGCCCAATATTAGAAATTTTCCGAATGATCCAAATTGCAGCCTATATAATCATAAACTTACTCAGTAAAACAAAAGAAAATTAGAGATTCATACAGATAAGGAGAAACTCTATTGTCTAGTCTATTGGTTGTTGTCTTATTTAGGCTCGATTTTACCAAACTTTCATTCAAAGAATAACACTTACCGAGAGTACCTCGGTTAGTAATGTCAAAACTGCAAAGTAATTTGACACTAGTATCTGGGAGTATTTGACGTTATTCTTTGAATAAAAGTTTACATAGTACACATAGTCCCTGTACACATTGTACAGATTTATAAAGTCACTGAGATCATAATATATTTTCCTTCGACGATGAATATAAAGATGGGTTTACACGAAACAAGCGAATGCTCATTCTATCCCCCACTCTAAGAATTCAACGAATTTAGAAAAATTACGGGTTGTCTAGCGAACGACTTTCGTAGAGTGGGGAAAGAATGAGCATTCGCTCGGTTGATGTAAACCCACCTTTACATACCGTCTTGTTTCTCTACTATTACGTCTAAAATTATAGGTACTAACGATTTAGGTCCGTATCTCAGATATAAGTTCAGCAATGTATACATATTATTAAACACAACTTTACAAAGTTCAATGCCCGATGAGGCACATTAGCGCAGTCTAAACGTCATATGTAGCTACAAATACGAGGAAAAATAAGTAGGAAAAGGAACCTTTTCATCATAACCATAGCTAATGGTGTGTACACAGGAACGCGAGATATGTACTGACTATTAAGATAAGCTAATTTGCTTTGGAATACTACACAGTTGTATGGACAAGGTTGGTGGCTACCGTTCTGAACTCGTGCGCAATGGACTAGCAGACAGGTAGTAAATAAAATAGCGTACGGACCGACGTATCTTCAGTGAATTCTTACTATTCTTACTAATAGGGTCCCGTTTTTCCCTTTCGGTTAAGTACAGAATCTTAAACATGATTATAATTAAAAAAGTTCAAATCAAATTACAAATAATAAAATTGTACAGAAGCACTATCCTGTTTGAAAAAAATAAAAAAGCTAGATGTATGTAACTTGAAAATCCGGTTCGAAGGAGCACATATGCGCCAAGGACGTTTCATACAGCTGTTAAAATAAACTGGAAGTTTAAGAAGTTTTATAGACGTTCGATGAATGAATAAACTGAGCACGCCTTAATTCAAATGTTGTTTGTATTGGGTTTACCTAGATTATCTAGGATATTAGGACTTAAGACTTATCGATCGAATCGATTCATTCGATTCGAGCAAGTCGCAACAAGGCAAGTTCTAATATTTCTAGATAGACTTTCGTCACCGCGTTCGGTTTTTATAATTACCTGAATAATGTGTTACATAGTAAGGGGTGTGTTGTCACCGTTATAATGGATTTACCTTAAAACCCAGCCTTAAAATACATGTATCAAAGAAATTATGTCATTCGGGGTATTCCAAAGTAATACCCATTTCAGTATCGTATATAGGTTTTCCCTATTAAATATTATTGTAAAGTCATCGTGTTCTTCTTTGTTAGGTTACACGTCTCTAAACGTTCCAGTAACTTGTCTTTGTCTAGTTTTTGTGGTCTGATTAAATAGGTGTACGTTTTCCTGGGTCGATGAACTTTCCAATTACTAATGCATTATAATTAATACTTATTTTGTTTTTATACGCAACGTATACTCATACAATTTGAACACTAGGCCGCTCTAGAACAATGTCAAACTGACAAGTATTAGTAATATTGTAAGCATTGGCTTACACCAACAAAGTTACACTTAAATGGGTACCAGGATACTCCAATATCGATGGAAACGAAGCAGCAGATGAACTTGCCAGGAAGGCTGCGGACACACCCATGGTTGGCCCAGAACCATTCTGCGGAATGACCAAACGGGACGCATACATACTCTCTGCTAAACAATCTAGAAAAGCCCTAAGCCTAGCCCTAGCCCTTTCCCTCGAAAGCCCTAATCCAAGGGTTCAACTACAAAAGCACTACAAACAGTCTGTGCAGTAGCCAGAACTCTAACTGGACACTGCAAGTTGAACAAACATATGTTTCTAATGGGTAAGAAACAAGAAACGGCATGCAGGTTCTGTCAGGGATCAGAGAAAACTGCTATGCATATCCTCTGCTCCTGCGGTCCACTAGTGCACAAAAGAAGTATTCACCTAGGCAGGCAAGTAATTCAACCTCACGAGGTACGGAATATTACAGCCCAAAGAATCTGAAACTTCCTAGACTCGACGGGTATCAGTAATGAACTATAAAACAGGGCTGCCACAATAGACCGCAACCGGTCGATGCGGCAATTTTCTAACCCATATCTACAATAATAACAATATTGTAAATATACCTACCCGCCAGCATGTGAAGTCAACAACATAATTTCTACATATTATATTTCACAGTATCGCAATATCAAGAAACTGCCAGTAATAATTGTCATATGAATTGCCATCTTACATTGTAGTCGTGACCGTACGTTATATCACGTTTGCTGTAATGTAAGATAACATTATCTCATCACACGTTTCATCACTCGATCAACGATTCGATTCGAATCAGTGTTCTTATCGCTTTCTAGGCGGCTATTGGAAAGTGTCGATTGTCGGCGATTGCCTGCCATTATTTAGTTCCGATTCACGCATATTTAAATGTATATGAGATATAACCGTCTATCACGCTCTACCAAACTGAAATATAAGTAGAAATGCGCTCATTTCAAGGTTAAATTTGGAAATTAGATTAGACAATCTGAATAATTTTATTTAAAAACAAATTATTACAATCATCTCTGTACATATTAAACGTTCTCAATAAAAATATGCATAATATAATTCCTGTTTTTAATTTTTTTACTACCATCTTCTAAAGAGTTTGAAAAAACATAAACACGCATGCCAAGGACAATAGGGCGGAAATTCGTTTAGAAAATGTAGCTTGAATTAAAGACAAATTATATAAATACCATAACAACTTTTCCTACTGAACTTATAAATCGCTTACAATATAATGCCTTTTATATTGAATTTGAATTAATACACATCTCCATTACAGATCCCATCATCAATCCTTCTTAACGAGAACCCATTAAAGTCATTTCAAATCACCATATTCTCGTATTCGAACTCGATTTATAAGCCACGTTCTAGTTCATAATCAAATGTGTTTGACCATGATCTTGTTTTTTGTTGCAGGTAATTGACCTTATTTTTTGCCGTTGTATTGGGAACACGTTGTAAGTACACCCATTACTTATGTACAATCTGTGGCCGAAATGTTAAGGAGGTTTATTTCTGGCACTTTGCTATGTCAATGTCAGGGAAGTAGTTTTGATTACTATGTTATTTATTGTCCGTCACAATACATCGTTTTCATCACACTTGCTGTCTAAGCGCGGCATTGCTTGCATGCATAGCGGGAGTAATAGAAATGTGAAATTCACTAGGGAGTAATAGAAATGTCAGTACGTCATTTAATAATATTTTGTCTGACTTATTTTTTTGTCGGCAAATGTGATGAAAATCATTGTTTGCATCACGATCGGTAAGCGGAATACTAACTCGAGCCATTAAAAGCCCGTCAGGCGTTTAACACTCTCGTTAGTAATTCCGTACTTACCTCCCTTGATACACAATGTACTATTAAAGCCTCCTACAGGCTTAGCATATGAAGGGTCCACGGAAATAACATGTCTAGTCAATTCAAATTTCAGAAGGAAAATCAACCTTACTTTACTTATAATTGATTATGGTGCAAATTTGCCCTGACTTTTAGAAGGACTAAACATGTTCTTTCCGTGGACCCTTCATATGATTTTTGAAAGTGTCGTAAGTTTTGAAATGTTTCATAGAAACTGTAGCAAACATGCTGCAATAACCTTTTTTTTTACATTAGGAACATATAGGAATTTCACCTTAATCACCATAATTAAATCACCTTATTCAGGTTTTATTACGTTCGACTATACTATGGTAGGACCAAATAGGGACCTTATTGTTGAACGGCAAGATTTATCGGTGAACGGCCTGCCTGATTGAGTTTTTACACGGCACTACCAATTTTTTGTATCGAGTGAGAATTTTATTGAGTTAATTGTATGTAATTGTACGTATTGGTTAAGGACGGAAGATTGATGGCTATAAAGTATAAATGATACGCCCTACATTGTTGCCATGGTCAGTTTTGTAAATGTAATGATCTTTGGTATGGTCATATAAATTACAGTATCGGGGAATTTCACGCATATGGATATGCAGGCTTAGCACATGATTGGTGCGACAGTATGTCGCCGCGAGATAGATATCCCGTCCTTCACTAGCTAGAGGGACGGATAGACTATCTCGCGGCGAGATACTGTCGCGCCAATCATGTGCTAAGCATAATGGTAAGGTGAAAATCGATATCTACAATTCTACGTATTGATTATGATTACATTATAATCTCCATAATCTAGCCCGCGAGACCATTTTCCTTTCAATCATATATTTCCGATATATCTGATGGCGACTCCGGGACCAACTTAAAAAACACCTTAGATTAAGAAAAAAAATATTAAGGCCAAACTACACCGGGTGCGTGGCGTGCGGTTGTAGCGTCGGAAATGTCATAGTAAATAGCACATCGCTTGCGTGGTGTGCACGTGCAAGTGGTGTACCATCTACTATGACATTACTGACGCTACAACGCGCACGCCACGCACACGCGCACGCAACGCACTAGAGAAAATTCAATTAGTATGTAAAAAAATTACCTCAGTTACATTACCTTATAATCAGCTCGACGAACCTATGACAGCTGTCAATTCAATACATTACTTGTCAAATTGCGACATTGTTGACAGATATGTATGGAACAGCTGTCATAGGGATCAAGATTCGTCGAGCTGATTATAGCTTAGGTTATGAACTTAGGTTTCTCAGGTGCTATCGGCGGATTAGGCTTTCCCCTGGGTTAGCAAAAAAGGTGATGAACCTCTTTCCCTTGTGGATAGAAATATCAGAAGCGTTACATGAAACATAAATTAATAAAGCAGTAATCTTATGTTACTATATAGTTTACATTTTCTATAACGTACGATAATAGATTAACATTTTGCACACTCACGCTTGAATCATCACGCAGATAACGTTATCGCAATGCCGAACTGCGGTAAACCCCAATTGTTTATTTTGGACATTTCGCTGCGGGTTATCATACGTGCATTAACGGAATATTGGGGCGTTATGAGTTTACTGTGTTTTATTATAAGTTTATAAGGGGTCCCACAGGGGCTTCATTCCTCTTGGGCCATATGAGCCAAAGCGCAAGCAACAACTGTAGCCTTATTATGAATATCGTGCAATGCGTTACTTTCACACGTAAAACAGCACAACACGTTAAACAATGACTTCCAACAATAGATGATATAAAACTATTCAGATCCCACACAAAACTCACATTCCAAATTACACAGATTATAACTAGGCACGGATACACACGAGCATACTTAAAGCGCTTTAAACTCATCGACACTGACAATTGCCCCTGCGACAACAGCACAACACAAACAGTCAAGCATCTCCTCGAGAATTATCCCAGATTTGCGAGAATGAGAATCGAACATTAATCAATATGTAGTATGCATAATATCGCAGGCGCAGCGTGGGTAAGTGGGTAAGCCCACCACAAGGCGGATGACCTGGTGAAGATTGCAGAAGTCCGCTTGACGCGGGTGGCACAGGACCGGTCATTGTGGCAATCTATGGGGGAGGCCTATTGTTCAGCAGTGGACGTCTTTCGGCTGATATGAGGTTGAGGATGATGATGTTGATATATCTGCCCGAGCAACATAACAGAATTAACCAGTAAAATTAACGAAAAATTACGATGATTAAAACCAATTCATCAAAAGCTTACTACTAAATACAAATTCATAGTAGAAGCGATGGAACACTATATACAGTCGAAGAAATATAATATAATTTGTATTGTTAAGTTCGTGGGGTGGGTTTTCTATAGAAAATGTATAAATAAGCCACTAATTAAAACTGACACTTTAATTACTAATTAAAGGAACAAACAGTAAACTAAAACACTGATCACACACTTAACACTTCACAAACTCGCAGTTAGATTCGCAGTCTTCGCTTCTTAATGTTAGCTCTTCGCTGTCTCGATAGAAACTACTCCACGGCCGGGTCATGCTGTGTATTTATACCAGCCACTCAAATCTACAAAGTACGAGAAGATTCGACTCTAGAAAGTTCCCGAGTTAGGTGCGCGAACATTCTAGAGTATCGCTGTCTCTTTCTACAGGTTTCTCTTTCACACCCGTCCAGAATGTTCTCTCTATAGCTGTCTCGTTCACATCTTTCCAGAACATTCTTTCGTGCTGTCTCTATCTAATAGTGCTTTCTCTTTCACTCCTATGGGAAATTTAGCTATATACCGATTTGTACTTGAGAGGCTCAAAAGGTGGTCCTGAAAACGCCTGAAAACGGGTTTTCAGGTTATTGCGCCATCCGATAGAGGGTATCCTGAAACGGCCTGAAAACATGTTTCAGGCGCCTGAAAACGACGGTATCTGGGGTGAATATTTGATTTTGTAGTATGTGAAAGAGGACCTTCTGAAACGGCCTGAAAACGCATTTCAGCCTGCTGAAAACGCTTCTAACGTGTCTAAAATCATATTTGTAGTTTTTTATCATGCCATCGGCGTAACACTACCCCCTCCTAAGACATGCTCGTCCCGAGCATCATTATTTCCGTGGTATTTGGCGAGCCGGTCAACGGGAACAATATTGCATGGGCTTCGTAAATTCCTCCGTATCCGATACGTAACGTCATTGATCTTCGTAAACCACTGTACGAGCTGCCATCCATGGTTTACCGTTGGATACTTTTTCCACAACTACACATCGACGCCCTCCTGACTTGCTGTTCCTGGTAAACGCACTGGGACTCGAACCTCTGCCTTTGGTAGGAGAACAGGTCTTCTAGAGCAGTAAACATTCCCACTAATTCTTCCTTCCATTGGAACCTCATCAAATCTAGTTTTCAGGACTCCAACTTCCATGTCAATTTTATAACCATGGCACCTCATAAAATCTAGTCCAATAATACAGTCATCAATTATGTCTGCAACAATCACTTTATGCCGATAAATGTGCTTGCCGATTCTTAAATCCACTCCTGTCTCCCCCTTGATGGGAATATGCTGGCCAGTGGCTGTAAGCAGCTGTAGATGCTTCGGTTGGACTGCACGACCTCGAGTCAGGTTTTTCAGAAGCCAAGAATTAATCACCGTCCGAGAAGCTCCGGTGTCGATAGTAAGGTTACATGGTATTCCACCATTTCTCCCTTGACGACCAGACTATTCCCGTCGTTGACTTGTGAGATCACTACTGGGACATTTCGACCACCAGCCAGCACTCGTCCCTCAGTCCTGGCTCTTACTCGTTTCCCTGCTGCGGCTCTGGTCGTACAGAAC
>JALPQI010021132.1:0-21504 GCA_025490895.1 Thaumatotibia leucotreta
GCCGCCTCCCACAGCCGCTGCACTGTGTGTCCTGTACCCACACTCGAGCTAGTACCCACCGTGGTGCGCTTGGGCTGCGGCTTGCGCGTGGGCTGCGCCGGCGCCGCCTCCCACAGCCGCTGCACTGTGTGTCCTGTACCCACACTCGAGCTAGTACCCACCGTGGTGCGCTTGGGCTGCGGCTTGCGCGTGGGCTGCGCCGGCGCCGCCTCCCACAGCCGCTGTCCGGAGCTCAGCGGACCCATTGTGTTGTCCACCTGTTAGCCAACATAAGAATAAGAATAGTTTATTTCCAAAAGCTTTACAATGTATAGTTACCAGAGGCCCCAGCACTAGGTTACACCTGTATCGCGGGGAACCGATAACATTTATTATTTTTACATACACATTTATTAAAGCAATTACAAGTAATTTACGGCTTGTAGGCTTAGCACATGATTGGTGCGACATTATGTCGCCGCGGGATAGTTTAATCCGTTCCTCTTTTGTTAATATAGCAAAGGACGGCAGATCTATCTCGCGACGACATACTTTCGCACCAATCATGTGCTAAGCCTACAGTTTCACTATCCTACGATAAATATATCCGTTGTATTGTCACTATCCTTTTCCCCAGGTATATAAAAAAGGGCATCTAACATTTATCTGAGAGATATATTAATGGAAGCTTTATTCTACAGGCTTTGCCTAATGCAGGAAACAGGTTAACTTTACTATACTTGTGAATATATACCATGTATAAATGTTTTATATTTTATTTAGGGTTGGTAAAACAGACCCTTTTTAAGGCTTATACATGATTGAGACCCATGTCATTGTTTAAATTGGCTCAAATGTACAAATGGTAAATGCAAGGTAAATCAAGATATTATGAAGATATAAATTCGATCAGAACCTCTTGTTCGCTGATATCAATCTAAAATCGGTTGAGTCAACCACTTTCTACATGATTCAATTTTTATATCAACCCAACCAAGGACAATGGTTGGCGGTTAATGCCGATCGTGTAGAAGGCCTGTAAACCACATGTCAACCGACCATTTGTGACAGTTGTAATACAGTGGCCATAAAGCAAATGAATGGTCATTTAACTATTCAAAAACGAAAAGTATAAAAAATAAGTACAAAGTTCTCAAAATAGTTAGATACTACTTACACTGTAACATGAAAGCTATATTAAGTTTGGTTATTCACTTTCTAGATTCAGGCCTAATATATTATGATATATGTAGAACATGGATACTCAGGTCAGACTTTGAATCATTGAATCTCTGAAAATGTTAAGTTCTTTTTTTTTATGTAGAAACAACAAATTCCCAAAATCAAGATACAGACCAAAATTATGTATATTACTAAACCATTTGCCCTACATTATCTTTCAACTTTTGGGTACAAAAGAGACAATTTTTGTTTTCACTGTTTTTTGTTAAGCTCTTTGATACGAAAACAACAATCATAATAAATTTCTTGCCAACTGAAATAAAAATTAGCCAACAACAGGTTTCTTAATACATTTCCATTATGTTGTGTAAGTTATGCAAATGAGTCACCAGCCTTATCTATCAACATTGAGGAACATGTAAACGTAAAACATTAACTTAACACTTTAGTGATAAAACCAGCATTGCACTTTCTAAATTAATGACTCATTAGTTAGGTAATTATCAAATATTATCCTGGCTTAACTAAAAATTAGCATATACATATATGTGTAGAAAGAGTTTAGTCTAAGTAGAAATCTATAACTTAATAGTGTAGCAAACAAGAATTAACACTAACAGTAATTATGAATGTTATTTTTTTCAAGGTAATAAATAGACCCCGGTATCGGAGGTGCAAAATGGTAGCTGTCAAGTTCTTAGGGATGGGGTAAAAATATTTGTGATGTCGATAATTAAAGTTACATATCGATAATTTTTCTTTACCATAATAATAAGCTAAGACTTTAATTAATCGCACCTATTTACGATATAAACTAGGACTATATAATTTAAAAATTCAACAAAATATTTATTTAATGTTATGTAACATCGCTATACTTTTTATTGAGGCAATTGTTGATGAACCTTCTGAAGTTTGGGTTTTCGAATTTGATCCAAAGTATGTTACAACTGACGAAAAACTTAAGCAGATCTCGGTTACAGTTTAATTGGTTTTTCATCACACTTGTTGTCTAAGCGCGCCATTGCTTGCGCGCGTAGCGGGTGTAATAGAAAAGTGAAATTCCCTAGGGAGTAATAGAAATGTCAGTACGTCATTTAATAATATTTTGCCTTAAAACTTATTTTTTTGTCGGCAAGTGTGATGAAAAACATTGTATGCATCACGGTCGGTAAGCGGAATACTAACTCGAGTCATAAAAGCCCCCCGCCTGGCGGCGTCGGGCTTCTAACACTCTCGTTAGTAATTCCATACTTACCTCCCTTGATGCACAATGTACTATTAATTTTTTTTCTTTTTTTACGGGTGTTTTCATACAAGTTCGAGTTGCAATGCAAGATATGCAAGATTACAAATATTGGAATGGAATATCCTTTATTAAATAATCAATATTAGTAGAACATACGTTGTTGAATGTGCTTTTTTATATTCCAACATCTGGAAATTATGTGTATTCTGCAAATTGTATATTATATGTTTTTCATTCATTTTTGAAGTTCAGGGTGTTCAGCAAGAAGTGACTCCACTTTCTATTGTATAAAATATTTCAGGCGAATAGACTCGTAAACACGGCTAAATAATCGAAGACATCGTTGTAAGATGACTTTGACTATCTATTGACGTAAATAATTTATTATTAGTATTTAATATCTCAAATTTTTTTATTCAATGTTGTGCAACTCGAAACATAATAAATGTAATAGCAATCAGAGATTTGTATTGTAATAGTAATGATTTATATATTAAATGTTAATTATTATCATAGATCCCAAAAAAAGGGATACAAATAAATGGTCCTTGTACATAAAAAAATAATTGTACAAAAAATCGAGTATTAAATGTTAATTATTTTCAAAGATCTCGAAAGAAGGTATACAAATAAATGGTCCTTGTATGTACATAAAAAAAATTGTACAAAAAATCGAGTATCGATATCAACATCACAAAATATGTTTACCTATCCCTAAGTAAGAACTTGACAGCTATCATTTTGCACCTCCGATACCGGGGTCTAGTAATAAAACTAGCTAGACAAGATAATGACACTTGTATCCTGAGGTTACTGGTTTGTCATAGTAATCACCATGAATTGGCTATTCAATGTAACTGGCACAAATAAAACACAAAAAACAAACAGCAAAAAAACAACTTGCTTGGCATCTCTGAAATTAATAATAAAAATACAAATGAGTTGCCCTGAGTCGGTGCGGGCAGAGGTGTTACCTGCGGTGTGGCATGCAGGTTAGAGTTAGTGCTGAGTGTGGCGGCGGTGGTCTCGGCAAACCAATCCGACTCTACCTCCTTAGTCTCCTTCACCTCCGCTGGAGCGGGGTCTATGTGGAGCTGTAATACAAACAAAAATGCTCAGTTTTCATTTAAGTATGCATACCGGTTATGTAAAGGTTTATGAAAAAGTTTAAAGCAGATCTTGTGGTGTCCACTCATAGAAGTTTTGAGGAGAAAATTATAAAAAAACCTAGAAAATACATGTTCAGTGGTTACTTCAATTCTACTGTGAAATCCAATAGAACCAATTTAAGACAGAACCCAGGAGATACTAAAGAATGGATTTATTACAGAAATAAACATTCCAGCAAAATATTAGAAATTAGATTATTGCTTGATAGGTTATATGAAGACAGATATTAATTAAAATAACTTACTTCTTAAACTTACCCATCTCTATATCAACAAAAATGTCCATTAATTATTTAGCCAACACCAGTTTCAAAACATCATTTCTATAATAATAAATGTACATTCAAGGTAAAATATATAAATGCACACAAAGTACCAAATATATGTATGCACAACCCTATTACTACTAATATAACAAAACAAATATAAAAAACCAAAGGTTGTGTGTACATAGTTTTTCATTTACCATGCATTTATATCTTTTACCTCAACGGTATTGTTAATGTTTACATACCTTGGTTCCATATGTCTTCATGGCCTGCTCAGACATGGTGCTGAGCTTCTGGCGGTACATCTCCGCTACGCGCGAGCTGTACTTCTGCCGCGCGTCTTCTGTGTTCAGCCCATGGGTCCGGAAGTATTGAGTCTGAAAGCATTTCTCAATCTCAATCTACACAGTGGATGTTAATTTACAGCAATGCCATGGAAAATAAAGCGACTAAGGATTGTGTTGTTTCTTATTTTCTCTGTGTGTGAATTTCGGCATATTATACCACGTACGACAGAAGCAAATAAAGCTAAACAAACAGAACTTTGCATTAAGTGTGAGTCATATAATTCAAATAAATTTCCCATGCCAGTCTAAAAAATTGCATGAATATCCTATACTTATTCAGTGATATATTTAGTCAATTTGTACAAAGTTTAGCTTTCTAGAAGTGGAGTCATTAAGAAGTAGTTATGGGGGATGATGACATACGGCGTTGGCATTCCCGCCCAGCTGCATGTTGCGCAGCTGCTTCCATGTCCAGTTGGTGTCAAGCTGCGTGGAGCGCACGAAGGTCAGGTGCACGCCCAAGCTGCGGTGCACCGCCGAGCAGTCCAGGCATATGAACACACCGTACGTCACCGACGACCACGTAGGGTTCTTCGCGTTGCAGTCGAAACATACCTGCGCCAAGCAAACCACGTCAAAACAATCACTCAAAACACAAGCCTATATCAATCACCGATCGATTTATACGCACTTTATTAGCCTGTATAGACCGTAATCTTTGAAAAACTGCTTCAATATCGCTTTTACTTGGCCCCGAGTCAGCCATTTTCGACGTGTTGTCACGTAAATGTCAAATGTCAAACTTGTCACCACGACGAACGATCGGTTCATCCCCTCCATCCTCCATTTTCTCATAGACAGGATTGTTTCGTCACCGAAACAAACCGCTACATGTATTTAATTTTCAGCTCCTGTTAGGTATATGTAATAATTACTAAAATTCACAGTAAAAAATTCTCTTGTTATCATATTAAATGTAACAATTTAGCATTACGATGCACTCGAAACGGTTTGTGATATTTATTGTTAATCCATACTTTAAGTATTAAACCTCTATCTTGTCTATTAGTAGTTATGGTCGCGATCGCAAGTCAAATGGACGCATGTACTTTTCGAAAAAGATTTTGTTGATAAACTTAACAATAAAGTTATCGGTTACTCACGGAAACTAATCACGTAGGAAGGCTTGAAGCGCGCGCGACAAATAATAACTTGTAGCATGCACCGCTGAGGGACAGAGCCGTGTCGTGCGGAAGACTCTCAATCGGCCACATCTCGCAATCACATTAAGCGGTCATTGCTGCAGTTTCTGAGGCTCCGGACGCTAGTGAAAGTCTGGCTCACTCGGAGCCGTAGTGAAAATGCGTTTGAGGTGAAAACAGTGGTGAAGTGAAGTGTTTTTGATGGATAACGTAAACTTTGACGCGAGCGGCGAGGACATCGAGCGGGCGCTGATGGACCTGGGCCCGCTGCTCGGCGTCGCCATAAAGGAGGAGGCGCCGGACGAGCTAGCGGCGCCTGCCGCGCCCGCAGCGCCGCCCAGCGTGAGTACCAGGGCCTTGTGCATGCGTCGCTCCCGCGAGCGACACCTTGCAAGCCTTTCAACCTTGTCGATTAGAAAGTCGGATGCGACGCGAGCTCTACCACTTTCTCGTCCTTGACTTCGTTTTTGTGTACCACATGTTGTATACCATAAAAGTTTTCAGGGGGTTTATTTACGACTTGATGACAGGCAACAGCTGATTAGGCTAGTGCATCTGACAGTAGGTAACTATTAATTGATTACATGTCAATCAGAGTGTGAAAGTGTTAACACTTATCTCTTAGTGATTGCATTTTATTGAGAATTGATGATTGACAAAATTGTAAAGAGAAATATAATGCAAAAATGATTAAAAACCAATGAGTGCTTGAAATATGGGAGGGACTGAAACTTAAAACACAAAATAATATGTATGTAATTATTCATTCCAGTATTAAAGTGATAAGCCAAAAAAAAATTTGTAACTTTTATAAAAATGTAAAATCATTAACAGGAAATAGATCATAAAATAGCTATATCAATTTGTTTATGGTAGTGTAATATGTATTTATAGTAATTTATTGTAGTTTACAATTACCATGATGCATATATTAACCCTCCACATAAAAATGTCTATATGACGTTTCCATACATTTGGGGTCTGGTACACCCTACCTCATATGCTAAAGGTTAAAAAAATAACTGTTTAATTTGGACCATTATAAATCCATATTTTGTTAGTAGACTTAAAATTAATACATTATAAACTACATATGTTAGTACAATACATATGGGTACTTAATGCTAAGACAAATCACAACAACAACCCTCCATCCTATTATTTGGCCCTCCCCAACACTACATCGACCCAGTATTTTGTAAACATACAGTATTGTTAAACATGCATACATTAGTTACCTACATCACTCATGTTATCATTACACATACTGTAGCAACAAGATGATAGAGTCCAGTTCCAGTATTTATGGTCTTCATGCTTGTCCTGAAAGCCCAAATTTCTTTCAGAACCATAGGTGTCATTGGACTGATAGACACAAATGATCGAAATGTATGAATTTTGAAATTCACATTAAACATACTAATTTACTGTCTACATCAGATATATCTGGGTTGTGTTTTGCTGCTTGCCTCTCTAACACACGCACATATTGGCTAGAAAGAGAGGCGAAAAAGCGAAATTGTAAGTTTATAAAACGCGACACTAATCTATCTGATGGCAGTTGTCCGTTAGTAGGGACATCTAATAGACAAATAAACTAAACTCCATGTTTGAATCCTTCAATGTTCTTCAAGAAACTAATTAAATGTATCATTTTATATATCTTAAAAGACCCTCTTATTATCCCAAAACCACCAAAGAAAGTAAAATAAACTCCAAAATTTTTGATAGGGTACAGTCAAGAGCAAAAGTAAGTGATCATTCTTGTTCGATTATAGACCTTATTCCATTGTGATAAGGCACAAGGTGATCACTCACTTTTGCTCTTGACTGTACCAGTAAGTAATCAGTAACTTTCAGTGATATGTTTTTCACCTAAGACACAGGGATTCCTAGTACAGGTATGCATGATTCTGAAAGGGTATTTAATTAGGTTTTCGCATAATATGTTAACCTAAGTCTCTTCCTTTGGCCATACCTATATGTTTTGAATTAAATAAATTGTGTTTATATCTTACATTTGATCAATTTTTCTCATTAGGCTTTTCACTATGTGACCTGCCCTTTTCCAGAACAATTTATTGATGCTTTTATGTCATAACTATAACTTTTAAACTTGGCTCTTTTGTCATATTTTTAATTGGTCGTCATCATCATCATCAGCCTATGATAATCCACTGCAGGACATAGGCCTCTCCTATAAACTATGCGTAGAGACACATTAGGAGGTAAATGCCCATAATCGCTCTGGGCACGCGGATTGGCGATCGCAGTAATGTGTCCACTATGATGACACTGCTGCCCATCATCAATCTTTTATCAAATAATGGTCAGTGACACTTCATGGTGATGGAGTGGTTTTTCTCTAAAAAAGGGTCTGGGAGTCCATCTCGCCCGCGAGCGTTCATACACACGATTCCATGAGGGGTTTCGATATTTTTTTTGCCACCAAGCGGCGCTACCTAGGCGTTAGGTCCAAACAGCTGTCAAATTCATAGGTACTGAACATAAAATACCAAAATTGTATTGTATTGAGAAGTTTGTTGACTTTGTCATGTATTACGACTTGAAAACGGTTGCCGAACTGAAAATTTAGATTTAAAATAGTTGTGCAAAATCACTGTCAATTGTCAACTTCATGGGAATTGACATGGAACTGTTTTTCTTAATTTATTTTTCCTAAAGTAATAGTTTTTAGAATAACAACCAAAAAATATAAAGAAAATTTTATTCTCGTTTTTATTTTGACAGTAGTTTGACCTTACGCCACATTGCTGCCATCTCATCGCCCCATAGTGGCAGAAAAAGTAACAAAAACCTTTCATTCTCATTAACCTTTTGGATGCCAACTTTATTCTTATTCGTTCCATGGGAAACCTTATTCAGAAAGACCATCTTAACATGTTTTTCACAGTTGGGATCACGACCCCGTAATCACCCTGTATTGGCAGCGCAGGTTCACCGCCAAGGGCCGATATATATAAGTTCTGGTCCACAGAGCAATATAAACCTACATGCACGTGCGTTAAGCTCTAATCTAGAAATTGGAGTTCGAGGCCAACGAAACTACGACAGATGCGTTATTGTCAAATCCGTCAAAGCCTTTTATGTCATTGTCAAATAAAGTTTTCAGGTTTCCACAACCTTTTAGTTATTTAATTTATTTATTTAAAATAATTCCTAATAAAAACATTATATACCTGTGTAATTTTTGTACGCCTTTTTGTTTAATATGGCTGTCACAACTAGGATTTTCTTAAAAACACGTAAATACCTAAAGACTTTTCTTTTCTCTTAACTAACATTGATATAATATTTTCTTCGGTTACCGCGAGGATTAACTCATGAAATAAAACTATGAAAACGGATAAACTCGCGTATATTAACTAATTTTAACTTCATTCCGACGTTTCGAACACTTTACAGGGTTCATTTTTACTTCTCAGGCAGTGGCGTAGGGATAGAACCGGCGTAGATTATTTATTTTGTCTCTTGTCTTCATTCTGAAAATATTTGTAATGAATAACTAGCTTAATTTGCAAATTTTGTATGTACATTTCACCCTTAAAATTTATTGTCTGTGGTTTAGTAATTTTTCTTTGGTGGGTAGTTTGTACTTATCTTTCTTATTTTGATGGAGGTAGATCTATCAAATTTCCTCCATTGTCAGTCATCCGCAGACCACGAACCCTGTAAAGTGTTCGAAACGTCGGAATGAAGTTAAAATTAGTTAATATACGCGAGTTTACCCGTTTTCATAGTTTTATTTCGTAACATTGGTATGCCATTTTTTTTGTAAAGAACTTAAAATGATAAGAACCAACGTTTCAAAGCCTATTTTAAAAAGAAGTTGAATTACCAGTGAATACATACGACAGCGTGCCATATTTGTTAAGACAGTAGGTATGGTTATTACGGGTTAAAATTAGTGTACTCGATTTTTACCCAGGACTCAGGAGAATAAGTGATGAAGAAGACAAATAAAAAATAAAATACAAAAAATGCTTTCATTTTATATTTCCAAATTTCTTTCCCATAATTTTAACCCGTAATAACTATAGGTATGGTTAGCCGAGAGTCCTTTATAACACCATCAGTGTTGAGTCCTGAACTTACTATCGCTTATTTTAAGGTTTAAAATGAGTTTGTCACATTATTGTTGGAACAAAGTTGGTTATATACTCTAAGAGGTATATTTTAAGCATTTCTTTTACAAATTATTTGGGCGTCATAAAGGCCTCTCGGCTTTTATGGGAGTGTACTCGATTTTTACCCAGGACTCAGGAGGATAAGTGATGAATAGGGTTAGGAATTTTGGTGGCATTCGGTGAACAGAGAACAGTGGAGTCGTTGCTGAAATTGTTTATGATTGATTGAATAATTAATTAATCAAAAATAATACATAAATACATATATTCTTTTTAATAGGGTTTCGCCCATTTTAAGTAATAAATAATTGAATTGTATTAATATTTGACTACCTATGAAATGAAGTTCAATCATTTTTTTATAATATATATAGCTAATGTTAATTATATAATATTTATGGGCTTCGAGAAAACTAGAACCTTGAAAATCAAATAAATATAATTCTCATTTATCAACGTTTTTATTAAAAATTAATATTTTTCTAGTTTCTCAAAAATAAAATTCATGTTATTTATTTAAATTCATTGATAAATCCAGCTTGAACTAAACACTATTTCGTTACTATTTTATAAGTTAATCATTTATTCAAGTAAAAAAAATTTGTAACATCGACTCCACTGCTCTCTGTTCCAGAAATGCCACCAAAATCCTAACCCTAGTGATGAAGAAGACAAATAAAAAATAAAATACAAAAAATGCTTTTATTTTACATTTCCAAATTTATTTCCCATAATTTTAACCCGTAATAAGGCACCCCTGCCTTAAAACCTTGCCTGCCTTACCTGCCTTTAAAACTGCCTAGTAATAGTATAGTATAGTACTTATACTGCTTAGTAATTTAACCATACCTACATTTTAATTTATATGTAGTTAAATTGCTATACCAAATGTTATTAACACCTGAGGTAATACCAGCGCAATACCAACTTTGCTACTAATAATTGCGGATAATTACTTTTTTATTAAAATATCTTATATTTACGTGAAAATAAGTAAATAATATTGTTTCTATAAATTAAAGAATTAAAATTACCAATAAATAACATATCACAACGTCTGTTTTTAAAAAATAAGGATTTACTATTGTAAGAACATTTCATTGGTGTGGCAATATTTTCGTAGATTCTTTGGCCTCGAACTCCAGTTACTAGATTAGTTCAGATTTGACATTTTTTTGACGTGGCGTCTAAGTAACAGCTTTTGTATTTGACGTGGCGGCAAAAAGGTTAATGAGATCCGTATGTCCCAGGTGGTAAGCGCCTGCGATGGGGCGGAAGGCGAGCGGCCCGCGGACTCCGGCGAGCGCGCGGACTCGCTGGCGTCGCCCCGCGCCGGCGCCGCGCTGGCGGCCGCGCGCTGCGCCCTCTGCGGCACCGCGCTGGCCCTCGCACACGGCACGCCCAAGCTCATGGAGTGCCTACATTCCGCCTGCGAGCCCTGCATCAACGCCAAGATCGAGGAGAAGCAGGCTTCTAGAGACTTCTGCGGTGAGTAGCATTACTACCTACTTCTAATGCCCTGTCCAGGTAGGGCGTCGGTCAAAATGGCTTTCAATCTTCCTCTGATCTTCGCTGTTCATAAAAGGCTGGCTGCGTCCTTTTCGTCGGTCCATTGCTTTATGCTGTCCATCCATTTAGGCTTTCCTGAGACTAGTTAATGTCCACCCGCGCTAGCCTCAGCTATGGCATGCCCAAGCTGATCGAGTATCTCCACTCCGCTTGCGAGCCCTGCATCAACGCTAAGAAACAGGCTTCTAGAGACTTCTGCGATGAGTGTACTACAGCTACAGCGGTACCATGCTGGCGCTCGCTCATGGCGCCCCAAGCTCATGCAGTGCCTTCACTCCGCCTGCGAGCCCTGCATCAACGCCAAGATCGAGGAGAAGCAGGCTTCTAGAAACTTCTGCGGTGAGTTTGTTACAACTATAGCGGCACCGCTCTAGTGTGCAAGGGACACGGCACACCCAAGCTTATGGAGTGTCTCCACTCCGCTTGCGAGCCCTGCATCAACGCCAAGATCGAGAAGCAGGCTTCTAGAGACTTCTGCGGTGAGTGGCTTTACTGCGACTGTAGATAATGTTTCCTGGTCTGCGTCTGTTTCCACTCCAGCTGCTCTGCTTCGTAAGACTTCTGTTGGAAGTAGCTTTACTTTGGTTATACATATGTAGACCTTACTTTTATACGTGTCACGGGACTCACAAGGACCCTGACCTAGTATCTGCACTCCTACCCCTGCCAGCCCTGTATCCAAGTGAAGATCGAGGATTGATAGATCACCGTTACCATGAACATTTTCATATAATAAAGTAAAACCAACGATTTAACTATGACTGACGATTTGTCAAGTTGGCCTACCGTGCATTTGAAATGAAAATTTAGAAGCATTTGTCTGTGTCACTCCAACGAAGGCGCCATTGGTGTAACAGAGACAGAACCAGATGCTCAAAATTTACTTAAATAGTCGCCCAACAATGTTGATCATAATATGAAGACCGATAAGTCCGACAACGTAGTAAAAAGGTCGAGAAATTGCGGCTCTCGCGTTTTTTTTTATTTCTTATTTATACCATTCGTATCCGAGGTTTCCAGGTAGCTACTGATTTTACGCTTTTTAACTTCATTTATTACAAGTAGGTCATAAACTTTCTCCACGCGTGAATGAAAGATTGTCACAGCAGAACGAAATCCAGCTCGTTAAAAAGAAAAGCTCGATGGTATAATCCACCAAGATTATTTTCTCAAACATGCAATGAAATGTGGTCATTATGTTCGTCATAATAGGCTTTAAAGTATGACGTTGCAGGCGGATGACCTCGAGATAATATAAAAGGATTTTCATACGAATTTAACGGCCTAGGCCGGTAAGTAATTTTTTTTAAAACATGGCATCGGTTTTCATGAACAGGCTAAACACCTGAGTTTTTTTGTTGTCGTGTTTTTTATTTCATTGCATATGTTTGAGAAAAGCACTATACATGCCTCGCCGTGAAATGGGCTTACCGGCGTCGTATCACTGTCCACACCTACTCAGCCGATAAGACCATCTTTCCCGACGTCTGCTGTATTGTACTATTTTATTGCGGCATGCTTGGTTGTGGCCAGTGCTTTTATGCCCAAGAAAAATATTAACCCTTCATAGACCTTAAAAATAATCTAAAAAAAATGCCGTTAGCCGGCTGTAGACAAGTTTTCATGCTACATTTTCTCTTTTTGTCGCGAACCCGAACTTGTCCCTTTATCAGCCTATTTCCGCTCATGTCTGCCTTCTTGCTATCCAGCCAACACTATGGTCCACCTTCAGCTCGAAAGCCTTCAAAAATAAAAATAAACAGTGCAAGTTTTGAAAAAATCTGAAAATCTCAAAACGAATGGGCGTTACTTTGCTGATTTCCCCCGTTATTTATTACTTGAATTAAATATTTCTGGTGTTTCGCTGTACCGTTTCATATTTCGTGCTAGTTAATTAGAATAATTAGTAAGAACAAGTAGTAATTAATTGCATAGTTTTTGCATTGTAGTTTTACGCCGTCGTAAATTCAAATAATGTTAGAATTTTAGAATTATAACTAAAGGTGCACTCTACGAAATTCGATCGTTGATTCGTTGATTTCGTAGAGCGGGGGATAGAATAGCGAATGTTCGTTTGGTCTGAATGCACCTAAATGTGAGACTCAAACATATCGGGTTACTCTCGTATTTTAAAGTCGATAATTGCTCGACATGTTGCGATCCATCCATCCATGATAAATATTTAAAAATGTTAGAATTATAAGCTAGTTGGGGCTAATTAGCAAGCTGCACGATTTGAATATTAGTAAATCGACATTTTGTTCTAATTTTCAAGTTACCTAATAGGATATAAGTACATATTTCTAAAGGTGCGTTCAAACTAAAAGAGCATTCGCTGTTCTAACCTCCCACTCTACGAAATTCGATCGGTATACAAAACGTGATTGGTTGATTTCGTAGAACGGGCGCTAGAACAGCGAATGCTCTTTTGGTTTAAACGCACCTTGGGACTCTCTTTCTTCTATAAGAATCTTTAAAATCCTTTAAAAGGATAATGTTTTTTTACGGGTTGTAAACGCGCTTTGGTTATACGACGAAGTTAAACCAAAAAAAGTTTTGTCCATTCGTGTATTGTATTACCGAGACTAAGCCGATTATGGAGGTCCGGAGTCCGGACCGGAGCCGACTAACGGTCAGATAAGCCACAATTTAACCGAGGTCCGAAGTGAAGGGTTTCCGGACTTATTTTGTATTCGCTGGGTCAGCGTCAAAGGATTCAAAGGCTATGGGCATTTTCACTTTTAGGGATTTCCTAATTAGCATGACATTAAAAAACCTTAATTGCAATCAGGTTCGTAACGACATTTAAGTACGATATCATTCGGATTTAAAGCTTGATCGGCGATTTTATAGTATAATATCCCGTATAGTTTATAAAATGAACACCAAAATCGAGTTTTTAATTAAATTTACTGCTTACCTATAATTAGTGCTTAATTGTACAAACCTGACTAAAATTACGATCTTTTAATTTCACGCTAAGTGGTTAAATATGAACACGTCAAACTTCCATTTTCGTACTCTAAACTCGGGTTTACACTAAATTAGATTTCATAGATTCAAATACGGTTACGTAATCTGAAATTTTTAATGAGAAAGTGATTTTTATTTTTGCGATTTTGGGGCTGGTTCCATACTAAAGGTCGAGCCACACGGATGCGTGAGCGTGACGTGCAAGCGGTGTGCCATCGACTATGATTATCCTATGCTACAAGTGTCGCCGCGTTTGTTATTGAGGATGTAATAGACGACAAAAATAGTATTGGTTAGAGTATCTGCATTTTGGTTTTGGGACTCAACAATTTGTGTTAATGACTTTGATAACATTTATTAACATTGATTTCTGACTCGAGTGATCCGCGGCTTCTGCACGGCTACGGTCTAGCTCGCCTGAACGAGCTACTGACATCATAGGGATCAATCTTGCCACTACCCAAGGTGGTGGCAAGGATTGCAATCGTTCAATACGACTGCTTGAATTAACACCCCTTCTCGAGTCAGATTGTGTCGGGGCCTTGCGGCCCCATAAGGCCTCCAACCTCCCCTTATAGCCTTACCCTGAATTGCCTCACTTGAATTGTTCATGAGTCTACGACCCTTACTTGAGTTGCAATAGTCATTGCCGTGTCCCACAACCTTCCGTTGTAGACTTGATATTGAGTTTATTGTATAATTGATAATAGCATGCATAGAAACTCACCACACTGATGATGCTGCTATTCTTTTCACTAACTTTACATTAATTTATTGCTATTCAATTCTTCCTCACTTCGTTGGAAAAAAGGCGCTTTCACTTCATGACAAGCCCGCCAATTCCATTTCTTTTTTAATGTCCTATAGACAATCATATGTTAGTGTTGCCAGTGAGAAAGAGAGTATACATAAAATGTAATTTAATTATCGTGTAACTTACCGATAGCTTGAAACTCGCGGGTCTCCGCGACACTCCCACCAGCAGAGAGTCTATTGTAACAGGATTATTAAGTTGCGCGTCCACTCAGCGATTTTCTCTCTCGCTCGAATGGCAGCTTGTCTCTCTGGCCTTACATTGATGGCAGTTTGCTCTGTTAAACCTTCTAAGGCCGAATCAGTCACGCTGGTGTCAGTCAGATCAGTCACCCCTTCGAGAACCGGTTCAGTCATACATTCAGCAACAGGTTCAGTCCTACATTCAACAACCGATTCAGTCACACCCTTGTCGGCCAGCTCAGCCACATCAGTTGCTAGTTCAAAAGCTGGCTCAGTCACACAGCCTAGTTGTTTTGGATGTTCAGTGCCTTGTCGATCAACATCCATTGATTCGGGTAATATAACGTTCTCAATACGGTCAGTATTCATTGAACACAATGGAGTTGGAGTTTCCGGGTTTAGGATTTCAGGTTTTTTCCAGCCTTCATTGGTATCCTCGACTTCCAAGGGGTAGAGATGACCAATAGACCTCGTGAACTCAGTGTTGTCTACTTTCACTTTTGCTACCCGGTACTGCCCATCTTGTCCTTTGATCAGAGAAGTTATCTTCCCAACCTTCCAGTTATTTCTATTTTTCGAATCGTCTTTTATTTGCACAATATCCCCAATCTGAGGTATTCGATCCGAAGTCACCCGAGGTTGTTTTACGGATCCTCGATGTTTTTCCCGCAGGCTAGGCAGATATTGTTGCTGGAACATTTCCTTGAATTCTCCCAAGATGACCTGACCTCGCTTCCATCCTTGAATAAGATCTATCTTAGTGGCAGTGCCGTGGATACCGGTTATATCTTCTGACGGAGTAATTTCCAAATATTTCCCTAGCGTCAGGAAATCTGCCGGTCTCAAGATATATTCCAAGTCAGCGCCGACGTTTGTCAAAGGTCTCGTGTTGACAACCGTTTCAACTTCTTTGATCACCGTCGCTAACTGGCTGTCTTTCAATAGATGCTTGTCCAAAGTCCTTTTTAGACAGTGCTTCACAATTCCAACGAGTCGCTCGTAAAAACCGCCATGCCATGGAGCAAGCTGCGGGATGAATTTCCAATTTATTTTATTTTCCGCGCAGTATGAGTTGATTAAAACCTCCGAGGTTAGCTTAAACTGCAAAGCATTGTCTGATATAATCGTAACTGGTGTACCCCTAACCGCTACCAAGCGTCTAATCGCAAGAAGGCACTCCTCGGCTGTCAAATCTTTGACTAGCTCTAAATGTATGGCTCGAACTGCTAAACACGTAAATAGACAGACCCATCTCTTCTCTCTATTTCCATTCATGGCATCTACATACATTGGTCCGAAATAATCGACCCCAGTATATGTAAAGGGAGGACTATAGTTCACTCGCTCTGGAGGTAAAGCTGGAGTTCGAGGCAATTTGTACGGTCCTCCTCCTTGTTTTAAACATTTTTCACACTTCTTTATAAACTTTGTTACTTGAGTTCTGCCTTGTGGAATCCAATATTTCTCACGAATGAGATTCAGTGTGTGAGGTGGGCCTACATGATAGTTCTTTTCGTGTGTTTCTTTTATGATCCTATTGGTAAACGGAGAATCTTTTGGTATTAGAATTGGATGTTTTTTGTCATAAGACCAATTAGCATTTTTCATACGTCCGCCCAAACGCAGAACTCCATCCACGTCTTGGAAGAGGTCTAAGCTTCGCGTCAACCCCGTCTTTTTACCACTTGTCTCATCAGGGAAGTATTTCTTTTGGAGTTCTTTCACGATTTCCGTGGTGCCTATATCAGTCTCCATATTATAAGTGTTCTCTGATTCGTGTTCAGCATCCATCTTTTCTATATCTTCTGTAAGATACTCAGGTGGATCTATCTCGTAACCTTTCATAACCATCTCTGGACCATCAATTATGTCCAGAACCTCCCCAACTGAGAAAAGAGTCTTTTGATCCAGATATCTGTTCTTTGGCCAGAATTGGGAGTCCTTTAAGAGAAAAGGTGGACCTGTAAACCATAAGGTTTTCTTTTCTTCCCACAGTTCCGGTCGTGTACCTAGATCAGCTGGATTTTCATTTGTATTTATGTAACAAAACTCTACATCCTTTTGTTGATTTATTTCATCAATGCGTCTCTTAACGAAAGGCGGCAACAGGTTGTTAGTCTTAAGCCAATAAAGCACAACCTGGCTGTCTGTCCATAAGTATTGTTTGCTGATTGTCAAGTCCAGGTTGTTCTTCAAATACTTAAGCAATCTGCTGCCAATCAAATAGCCCAGCAATTCTAAGCGTGGTATTTTCAGATTTTCTTTGTCTTCTACAGGTGTTACGCGAGATTTAGACATAAGAAATGCTATCTTAATTTTTCCTCCACAAAGGACGCGTAGATAAGCAACGGCTGAGTAGGCGAATTTGGAAGCATCTGTGATTACATGCAGCTCGTATTGTGTTGATCCTTCCGGCATGTTGTTTGCCACATGCCTTGGAATCTTGATGTCTTTGGCCGATTTTAATTTTTCTACAACAGTTCTCCATTTTTGTACCATTTCCTTTGGTAATGGTGAGTCCCATTTAAATTTCTGAATGCACAAATCTTGAAACAGTAATTTCGCCGGTAAAACTAGAGGTGAGACAAACCCACATGGATCATAGACACGAGCCAGAGCGCGGAGTACATCCTTTTTTGTTAAGTGATCTTTAGCTTGGGCCTCCAATGCCTTTTCTTCGAATTTAAGTTGCAGGCTGTCATCCTTTAAACTCCAAATCAACCCCAAAATTTTTATTTTATCTGTAGATTTTCCTAGCTGGTCTTTAGGAATCTTCTCCATAAATTCACTGTCATTAGATACCCAATCTCTGATATTCATAGAAAGCTCGTTGAATACTGTCTTAGTCTGATCATATAAGTGTAAAGCTTCTTCCAGAGAATCTACAGATGTAACCAGATTATCGACATAACATTTGTCTGCTATTTTTGTGAGAAGGGCTTCATTTGTTTTTGAGATGTGGTAACGAATTGTTGCAGTTAAAAGGAATGGACTAGAAATAATTCCGAATGGGATCCTGCAGAATCTAAAATGTCGTATGTTATCATCTGTCAGTTCCCTTGTAGGATCCTTAATCCAGAGAAATCTTGTTACATCTCTATCTTCCTCTTGAATGCCGATTTGTAAAAACGCCTTTTCAACGTCAGCGGTAATTCCTACTTTCCCAGTCCTAAAATTAAGCAAAAGTGCAGTTAAATCTTCTAGTAATGACGGACCTCTATACATGCATTCATTTAGACTGTTGCCATCTTTTATTTTTGCTGATCCATCATACACTATGCGCCCGCTTTTGCCAGCCTGTTTAACCATGTGATGTGGTAAAAAATGAATAGGAGTGCTTGCTTGGTAAATAGGCATCTCTTTCGGCTCTATCTCTTCAATTATGTTGGCATCTAACTGTTCCTTCAGGATTCGCTGATATTCATCGAGAGTTTCCTTGTCAGATCTTCGTAGCAAACTTCTTAATCTTCCATATGCTAAACCGTAATTTGTTGGTAAGTCAGGCGGAAACTGAATCCATGGCCACTTGACCTCATATCGGCCATTGTTATATTTTACAGTATCATTAAAATATTTAACAGCTTCTTCTTCTCTGGATGTTTTGGGAGAATCAGTAATGCCAATACTTTCTAGGCTCCATAGGAATTTCATATCAACACTTCTTAGTGGTAGATCTGGTTCGTTGAAATAGGCATAGTCTGTATCATGACACTGACAGTAATATGTCACAACAGATAAAGCATTATTTTCTTTATGCTTCGCTTTACCTGACACTATCCAGCCAAAATCAGTGTTGATAAAGATTTTATCATCAATTTCAATACGTTCATTCCGAATGAACGAGAAATAATAACCATTACCTATAAGTAAATCAACAACTTCGCCTTTTGAAGAATCATCTGCCAGAAAATCTACATTTTTCAATGTTTCAAGATCTACAATTGGGATCCTATTGGTAATGTGAGGAATCAGGTTCACTCTCAAATCTTTAATAACATCTCTCTTGGTTTTAATTATGATATCAGCTGATGGACTATGAATTGTTTTTGGTGATCTTGACGCAAAACTATACATGGTAAGAAAATCATCACCATTTGGAACAATACCTAACTGATTGGCAATTGAAGAGGTGAGGTAACTGCGTTGTGACCCAGAGTCCATAATCAATCTGCAGGATAGATGTTTATCATTGTTTTGAATTGTTGCCACAGCCATCTGTAAAAATGATTCATCCTTAATATTAGCATTTAAAGCCTTCAATTCTGATACTTCAAAGCTATAAACATGGGATGGCTCACCAGTCTCTGAAGTTTTAGGCTCTGTATTATCCTTTTTTCTTCATCTTCTTTGGGCAAAGGGCGCTATTATGGCCACCTTTACAAAAGAAACACTTCTTTTTGGTCTTGCACTTTGACGCAATATGCCCCTTTCCAAAACATATGTAGCACCTACCATGCAGCTTTTCTTTCCTCTCATTTGTATCAGACACCTTTTGGCACTCATTACTATAGTGGGCTCCTTCGCAGAATATGCAGTTCTTCCTGTTTTTTTTGAACGGCTGATTCCCTCCCTTTCTTTGGAATGGCCGCTGCTTCCTTTTAAATCCTGCTTTAGATATCCCTATTCCCACTAGTGCTGATGTTGTATTAGGCATACTTGATGAGGATGAGCTCCCTTGCTCAGGGTGACCTTCCTGACCTGACTGCTCCATCGCTGATATTACTTGTTCAAGGGACTTCCGAAGCTGTACGATGCTATGGTCTTCTGGAGAGAGTACATGGACCTGGTACATTACATTTTCTGGAAATTTTTCACTCAATACAATCCGAAGGTGACTACTATTTGTATCTTCTCCCAGATTGTTCAACACGCGCAAATGCCTTTCTATTTCATTAAGTGTTTTTCTGCAGCTAGCTGCATCACTACCACTTTTCTTTATATTCAATAGCGCTTTATTGTGAGCGTTGACAACCTTTTCGTTTGAGCCAAACCTTTCCTTTAGCATACTCATTGCCACCTTATAATTCTCATTGGTAATTGACAATCCTCTCACAGTATCCAATGCCTCGCCTTGTAGCGAGCTGAGTAAATAGGACAATTTATCCACATCTTTAATGTTTCTCAAATCAACATTAGCTTCAAAGTGATCTTGGAACTCCTGATACTTGAGGTAGTCCCCATTATACTTCTGTAGCTCCAGTTTTGGTAACCGTGTCACTTGTGTAGTATTACTTGTAGGGTTCAGGTCTGTGAGACTGTTCAGGTGTGATAGGGCTTCCTCAGCCTTCATCTGATCCTCCATAGCTTCCATTGGCAATGAACCTACATTTTCACAGCATTCCATGTACTTATATGTTTCCTTCTCTAATGCGTCAATTGACAGCCTCAGCTGGTTCTTCATAAAAGAGAGGTCAGCTAACTGAATTTCAGGTCCCTCAATCATACCCAAAGCCTTTGCTGTCAATTCTGTCAAGTGTTGTTTTCTCATCTTCACCCGTGCTTGAAATGCTTCATCCATTTTGAAATTGACTGAAATCGCAATAAAAGCACTACATAATCTTTACCTTTCTATAACAGATTCTAATTAGAATAATAAATGAGAATAGAGAATGATCTTACAATTTGGTGCTCAACTTTCCACTTGAATGAAGATCTTGCCTTTACAGTAGCACTTTGGCTAACTAAATAAGTCTCTGCCTGAAAAAACATTACACAATCTATATGGTTTCTAAATAACAATTGCTTCATTGCGGAGGTAGTGAAAACCCCCCCCTTTTTTTAACTTTAATCTCTTGTTAAAGTACGAAATACAGTGGAAACTACTACAGTAATAAACCTGTAGCTGCAGGTTGAATGCAACTGTGACTTTAGAAGAAGGTTCCTCTTATTATTTTAACATTTCTTATCAGATTTAATAACTTTTCTTAATTTCTTTTAGACGGCTTACGATCGTGGAAACTTACCACGGCAGCTCCGGAAACTATCCACTTTCTTCAAAAAGATACTTGTACCTATGCACCAAACAAAATTTCGTATCAACGCACACAATATTTCACTTTTTATTAGGTTTTTAGTTTCATTAACACAAAACTCTTCAAACATTAACTCCGTTAAGTTCGGACGATTTGTCAAAGTAAGTGAAAATTTTCACAATGACAAGTAAAAAACGCGGCAATTGTGATGTGCGAGAGCTCGATTCCAAACATAAGTATCGATATAAAATCGAATAACAAAAAAATAATATGAATCAGTTTCTATACCACTACTTATTTTTTATATTCTTCTTTTTTTTTTGAATCACAAAAAATATGACTAGAATTATTCTAGAACTTACTTAATTAAATTTAATTAAGTATGATGGACCACTTACAAATAATCGATTCATAAGTCGACTCGATTATTATAACTTGAATATATTCTCAGTCGATGAGAAAAAAAAAAAATGCGTTTATGATTATGAATTATGATTAAAGGGATCTAC
>JALPQI010021133.1:0-16014 GCA_025490895.1 Thaumatotibia leucotreta
CCCGTGTGTAACACAAAACTTTTCCCCTCACTATAGCGAGGAAACTCAAAAAAAGGTAATTATTTGTTCACATTACAATCATCATCAGGTTACTGATAATAATTTTCGAAATGCATCATGTATTTAATGCAAGATTTTGTCGCAGTAAACTTAGCACGAAAAAGTAAACGCAGCACGATTTTAACACATTCCTGTAGTTGCTCACCAACGCCAAATGCATTATTAAATCATTCTCATTCATTATTTTTACAAAATTATAACAGAACACTCTGAAAATTGTTTAGTTTACTATTTTTATGCGTGATTGAGTCGGTGCATAAAGATTATAACCTATAATATTCATTGACAATGTTGACATTTGACATTTTCTGCGTTTTGTGCATGAAGTTAGAATCCGCGCTAGCGCTGAATAGAGAAAGGAAGCGTGTGAAAGGGAAGCCACCAGTCATACGACTTTTACACGAGTACAAAAGAGATTGAAAACAATCCCAAAAGCGTACCCACTTTCGAAGTGACATATCAGCCGTATCAGCCTCCTTGACGGAGACTGTTATTCAAAAGTGATTTTATATTTAATTCTAGTAAGAAGTCAATTTACACAAATAATTAAACCGATATGGTATCGTGTAGTGTAAAGGATTGCCCTGTTACCCACCGAAGAAATGACGGCAAACACTTGTTTCACAGGTAAATATGATTTGCCGGTTGATTGTTTTCAAACGATATTTTGTCGATTTAGTAGCATAAATCGTGTAAGTTATCACTTTCTAGCATTAATTGTTAGTTGTCCTATCACTGTGCGCTAATAATTTATCACAACAGTTAATATTAAAGGATATTTTCTGTAAACATATAAATGGTCACGCTACGCTAGAGCTTGACTAAATGTTGAACTACCAATATCGATATTCGTTCGATAAACATACCTAATCAGTCTATTACATTACAATGCCGTCATATTCTCAGATTTTAAGTACGAATGTGTATTTAACGAACTTGAAGGACCTTAAGTAGTATGTGATAATACAGGGTGTTCCACGAGCCACTGAAAACCTTGAACAGGGTGATTTAGTAGGCTATACTGAACAACTTTTAATATGTGGCCAATCACGAAATTAAAAAAAAAAATTGTCTTATTCATACATTTTGTTTGACCGATTGATCACGACATTTTATATGCAAAAGGCAATTTTTTTTTGAGATTTCTGGGTTAGCTCCATAGTAAAAGTTATTCAGTTTAACCTACCAAATCACCCCGTTCAAGGTTTTCAGTGGCTCGTGGAACACCCTGTATACGATTTTTATTATTTCTGTTAAATTTAAGGGATACGCCAGATGCTAAGTTCACACACGTTTGCAATTTGTAATTCGACACCCCCAATTCACATTGTACTATAAAACTTATAGCAAAAAACGAACATAAAAAATACCATGTTGTCGATAAAATAGTCAAACATCGATAGATAATTGCTCTGTTGTAATAGGCAACCCTATTCCTGACCACACATAGACAAATTTACGCACACACTTGCGCTTCGTTTTTGGTTATGCTTTTAATCGTTGTCATCTTAGTTCTGTGGTTTTGTAATTGCGCTTAGTCATCTTATCGTCATTCACTAAAACAATGGTTACTTATGGAATTTTAGGATTTATGTGTTAAAATCGTCAAATTATATAAAGGTTTGTATTTTACACTAAATTCTCAAACAAATTATTTATTATCATTAATGTGGAACGACTTCCATGAGCATTTTACGTTTTGTTATCTGTTAAACGAATGCTACTTCGCGCTACGCTCCAAGGTCATTACTTTGCCACACAAGTGAATAGTATACGTTTTTACCCGTTCGTATTAAAGGATAAACGAGCGCTTTACGAGCTAGTAAAGGGAAAAATAATGTAATATATTCAAAATATATCATTCTGAGCTGTCAGTTTAGTCCCCTGCTTCGAAAGTAAATCGGTTAGTAAGGCTAATAAAAATAAAATATGTAATTTTTGTTGGTTATATCGAACATGATGCGGGTTGGGATCCCGATAAAAATAGATACTGGATGCCTTTCCATCAGTCGTGTTAATATCTACCTATAGGTTTCAAAATATAATAAACTATAAATTAACGGGCCAAGATCCTCAAAATAAATAAATCCGACACCGTTCGATGCTAGTGATGCTACCGTGCATCGTAAACTTTTTCGTTTCTTTCAAGAACTTCTCTCATAATATTTAGTGGTTTAGAAGGAAAAACATTCGTTCTCATATTAGTCGATAAATGTTGTGATAAATGTCTTCCTGAAACGAGCCTGTGATGTCGGAAACGCCGCGAGATAAGAGCGGCATGGCGCGACGGCCGGCGGCGGTAGGCAGCCTGTTTGTCTTAATCCAATCCAATTCGTGTTTAGTATGATTATAAGTGCACCCTGCTTGCATAATATGTTTGGCTTCGTGTGTTCTGCTACCTAAATGCATTTTGTTTTAATATCGATTTTGGAATAATTTTGAATTATTTCTGTTCTCAAACAGTTCTCTTTGAATTTGATAGAAATAATGAGAAATGGCTTAGTACAGTCGACTACAAAGCAATGTATCCACTTTTCACCTAGGTGATTATAATGCAGTAGGCAGATAAGGTGAAAATGTGGATCGACTTTGTAGTCGCATGTATCGACCTATTATATATACATACATAGATATATTGAAATCTTGAAAGATTTGTAAGTACTTTCGTATCACCTAACATAGTAAGTATTCGTGATGAATCGACTGTGTGATGTTTACAGATTATTGTCCCCGAAATTCCCTCCTTTTTTTTGGAAATACCCACATCATACTTACAGAAACATAAACCAGTGTAATAATAGTACATTCCCTAACTAAAAAGTTTTTGCACGTGTAAGGGACGATTTTTTTCATAACAAGTGCGTCAAAAACAGAAATTACCGCGCGCGAAGCGTGCGTAAAGTTCGTTTTTGCGCACTAGTTAGGAAAATCAATTTTTTTCAAGCATATCTGTATTTTGTAGAAGTTGCATATTTTTTATTGGTTATTTGTAAATATATACATTTATGTTAGGACTATATTTCATGGTTAAGTACATTTCATAGTTAAAGTTGTTTCAATGCCTCGTTATACATATTATCTTAAATAATGTAAAACTGACCTATTACGAGCACAGTAATTATTTCCGGCTGTGTAGGTTTCCGGCGCTTTTCTCAGTTGTGAAATTCCGCCTGTAATTTTCTAACTTCTATCACCGTAATTGCTGTGTCATTAGCATATTGCTTTACAATTTGTAACCCGTCCAAAGTTGTATTAGATATCGATTAGGTAGATAATTGAAGGACATAATAAATAAATATATAAATGTACTCATATACACAATGAAGTCTCCCTAACTAACCAGTTTCGCTATGCTCAGTGGTGACTGGGGTGGGGTACCTACTACCAGGGTCGCGTTTTATAAAGTTACATTTTACAATTTCACTATTTGCGTTTCTAACGCACGCACATATTGACAAGAAAGAGAGGCAAATAGCAAAATTGGAAATTGTAACTTTATAAAAAGCGACCCAGAGTTGCCTCTCTGTATCGCTAGCGATTGTCCTTGAGCCATCTGTGAGTTTTCAATACCTAATTACATGTTGTCAAAATGTTCTAAGAAATTTTGTTAGTTACTTTCTCATGCTCATAACTAGGCATAAAATTACCTTTCTACATCCTCGAGACTACGTTGACGCTATGCGTAAGCTGAAACCGAAGAAAATGAAAAGCATAGAATGGAACTATCCAGCTACATTTTTTACGGAGCTATATTTATGCAACAAACTGTCTTTGTATTAGCGATTATGCTTTTTTATCATGCGGGATTCGAATGCACGACATGATATGCGAGAAAAAAATCATGTTGGAAAAACTCGTCATCGATTCATTTGGTGTGATTTTGGATTTCATCTAGGTACCTACATTATTCATGCTTAATTCGTGAATTGTGTGATGCTGACCAATAGCAGGTTAATTGTATAATATGGTAAAAATTCTATGAATGGGATTCTGGAATGAGAAAGGCATTCCAGAAATTCTCTCCGCTTGATCGGATGCATTTGATCACGCATGCCGCCAAATGGGTACGTATTTCCGCAGAACGCCGACCGACATGTTGCATTAGCTTCGCGATACGCTGGTAAAATTGCTAATGCGCTGTTCGTCCGTAAACGTCTGTTGAGTATGGCTGTGAATAAGTGCTCTTAAGTGTATCAAAATATCTTTGCCAACGAAGTTTAACAGAATGGAACATACTGCATACAGAACATACTAAACAACATACGTTTAGGGTAAAAGTGATGAGAAAATTGTAAGGTACAGTACCGGTCAAAAATTTAAGTTCGCACCACGATTTTGATACATATTCGACTTTTTGGGCTATAATTTTTCCAGCATTTAAGTAGACACTAGTTTTCAGCTAATATTGTTACTGATTATTGAGCTATTCTAACGGCTCGGACACCTGAGGCAGCTGTGGCAGCATTTGGCAGTCATGCCTCCGCGGTGTTCATACTAATTGATCATGAAATAATTACAATTTTACTTGCCTACGAATTATTATCCGATACTATGTATAAAATTGTTCAAATTTTAAGGGAAATTAATATTAAATAAATAGCTCTTGAATCAACAAGATATCAGTAGAAAAAAACTATCACTTGAAAGCCTATTTTGTATCGAAATCATGGAGTGAACTTAAACTTTTAACTGGTACTGTACATATTATGTAGCTATAATTCAATATCTTTATAATTTGGTTAAGAAATATGATCCCTCCAGAGTGGTAGAGTATCTAGATTTTACATTTTTGTTGTTTATATTTCTCTCTGATCTTGCATTTGTAATAATGTCGTCAATGTTAAAACCCACAAAAATATTGAATAAGAGCATTTTTACAAGAAGTAAGAAAAAAGTTCTTCTCTGTGTAATATTTTTCATTAATACTTTGCACGATTAATGGTTTAGAAACAGACACAAAGTAGATACATAGAAACTTGTTGAACGTGTGAGTACCTAGACTACCTAGCTTACTTTATGGGTGAAACCCTGCGGGTTCTATAATGAAAACAAACGACGAAGGTGATGATTTTCATAACGATGCAGGATATTTCACCCTCAATAATTTAATGGGTTTGGCTTCAATTGATATTAATGAACCTTATTTATGTTTTCCTTCTTGCGTCATTTTTATTGTTACAATTTTGCAAACCCGCCTTAATATTTAATAATGAACACTCATTTGTTACAGCAAGTTTATGCGAACCGTGTTCATATTCGTTTACAGTCTACATTGTTTTACCATGTAAGAGGCTTTTATTGAAACCGAGGAATGCGAGAATTTTAGCCAAACCGTGAGCACTATTTGATTCAAAATTCAAATTTTAATAGTAATTAACTTTCTAAGAAATGTTAATTGAGACGCAATGTACTTAAAAAATAAGCAGTCCATGCGTTACATTGATCGTTCGGAAATAATCTCGCTTGTGAAAATGCTATTTTGCGACAGTCATATCTCCTTTCTTGTCAACTTTCAACACTGATATTGCGATCATGTGTTGACTATTAGCTTTGGAAACTTGTTTACAATATTAAAAAAAAAAATATGTTCGAAATTGTATCTTTTATTATTTTAATATATAGCCCTGTTAAAATTTTCGGTACGGCAAACGAACCCTTTCAGAACCGACACCTAATTGGTGGAATGCCGCTACCGCATGCAAAAGTAACAACTCTACCGCGGCTGAACAAATGGAGCCGCGGTAGAGTTGTTTCTATCAATGTGCCCAATGTGCGCCAAAATTCGAGAAAAGTAGTCTTTAAATTCCAGAGATATCTAAGAAATTCTTGACGTCACCCATTCTGACGTCAGGTTGGCGGATTCATTTCCAGTTCTAGGTAATGGAAGTGCAAGCCTAATCAAGCAATATCACACGTAAAACTTCTGCATGTTTTGTGTTTGCTATTTCAATAAGCAGGCGTTTATAATGCAATTTATCAATTCTATATTACTTTTTAACGGCTTTCTGAATTTTTTTGTTCCTCATACATGTGGAAGCACACTGCCAGCAGTAGGTACTTTTACACTTCAGTAGGATCTTCCATTAGCTAGAACTGGAAACCTTTAAATATCTGCAGTGAAATTTAAAGAGCATGGTAATAGTTCCTTGGAGCTGGGGACGGATGTTGGTGTGGGATGCTACTTGCGTAGACACCTTGGCACCGTTCCATCTTCAGCGAACTACGTTTAAGGCGGCTGAAAATGCCGAATTTTAAAACGTATCTAATAAATATAAGGGCCTGGGCAAAGAATACGATTTTGTACCGTTTGGTGAAGACACTTTAGATTTATGGGGCCCCAGCGCACGCAAATTGTTTGCTGAGATCACGTAATGTCTCGTTGACGTAACTAAAGACCGAAGAGCTGGCGACTTCCTCGCGCAACGCATCATTATTGCGATACAGCGAGGAAATGCCACCAGCATCCTCGGTACAAAGCCACAAGGGCCAATCTTAGACATAAATTAGGTTAAGTAGATTAGTTAAATTAAATCTATGTATATTGTATTTTTGTTAATGTGGACCCGCCATCCTGACGATCACAATAGCCTTAAGACTTTTTTTTTTTTTTTTTTTTATACCACGTCGGTGGCAAACAAGCATACGGCCCGCCTGATGGAAAGCAGTCACCGTAGCCTATGGGCGCTTGCAACCCCAGGGGTGTCACATGCGCGTTGCCGACCCAATAAGAACTTGTACACTCCTCTTTTGAAGAACCCCATACTGTAGTCCAACGGGAAAACCTCGGCAGGGAGCTCATTCCACAGACGGACCGTCCGCGGGAGGAAGTTCCTCTGAAACCGCACGGTGCGCGACCATTTAGGTTGCAAGGTGTGAGGATGAGCGCCCAGTCGGTGGCGAGCGGTGCGATGATGAAAAGTGGACGTTGGCATCATGTCGAACAGTTCTTCAGAGCACAACCCATTACAGTACAGACGATAGAACACACATAAGGAGGCGAAGTCTCTCCTTAGACTTAAGGGTTCAATACCGCCTGTGAGTCTGGGATCGTCGACTATTCGGACGGCTCGTCTCTGAACCGAGTCAAAGGGTGCAAGCTGGTATACAGGTGCTCCTGCCCAGAGGTGACAGCAATACTCCATATGGGGTCTGACTTGCGACTTATATAACAGAAGTCTTTGCCCCGGAGTAAAGTATCCCCTCGCTTTATTGAGCACCCCGAGCTTTTTGGATGCCAGCGTAGCTTTTCCCTCTAGGTGACATCGGAATTGGACGTCGTTGGAAATGTCGACTCCGAGGATCCCAATACTCCCTGACATGGTAAGAGCTGTGTCTTGGAACTTTGGAGCCACAGTAAATGGGGTTTTTTTTAGCGGTAAACGCGCAAACTTGTGTCTTTGTGGGGTTGAACCTGACTAGGTTATCCCGACCCCATAACGAGACTCTAGATAAAGTGTTCTCGATGTCAGACACAAGTTTTCCGCGACTTTCCAGTACCACAGAGCGAGGGATATTAGCACGGCCTGTGTAAAAAGTATCCCCAGTACTGTCATCCGCATAGCAATGGAGGTCGCCGATAGACAACATGTCATTGATATGCAGAAGGAACAGCGTTGGGGATAGCACAGAGCCTTGCGGGACGCCAGCGTTTATGTCCATGCTATCAGAGCAGCTACCGTCTACTACGGCACGAATGCGTCTGCCGGACAAAAAGCTAGCAATCCATCTGCATAATCCCTCGGGCAGTCCATAAGATGGCAACTTCGACAAAAGGCCCCTATGCCAGACCCGATCGAACGCCTTCGCTATATCTAGGCTGACTGCCAAAGCCTCGCCTTGACTCTCAATGGCTGATGCCCAGCGGTGAGTGAGGTACACTAGAAGATCACCGGTAGAGCGACCGTGGCGAAAGCCATACTGGCGGTCGCTTATAAGATCGTGTTCTTCTAGGTAACCAAGGAGCTTAGCGTTAACTATACGCTCCATGACCTTAGAGAGAAGGGAGGTGATAGCGATAGGCCTATAGTCAAAGTCAAAGTCAAAGTCAAACTATTCTTTATTCAAGTAAGCTTATTAATAAGCACTTTCGAATCGTCTGACATGAGAGAAAAAAAAATCTACTAACTATAATTCGATGGATCCGATCTGTCACCCTTTTTTGGAACAGGGTGCACAAGGGCCGTCTTCCACGAAGATGGAACTTCCCGTTTGAGACTGGAAAGAGCGAAGAGACGCGTTAACACAGGACACAACTCAGGAGCACAACGTTTAAGCACCACTGCAGGTATGCCGGTCTGGCCCGCTCGACTTGTGAACGTTTTACGAATTCATCAATTTTTAGTCAAGGGAGGACATTTTTGAAATTCAGTCAATCGAAATAATTTTAATATATGGTTACAATTTTAATAAATAAAATTGATTGAAGATTGAAAAGTGATTTTCATTGCCACAATATATAAAGGACCGATTTAATTACTGGCCTACCCATAAATAGATAGGAATAAATGTAAACTGGCTAGGTCGTTTAAATATTAAATGAAACAGTAACACTCGCGCTTAGTAGGTATAACAATCTAGAATATGCTATGACATTGATGAATTACAGCAAAGTGGAAACTAATAATTCTTAATAACACTAATTACACGCGACAACACACCTGTTCAGCAATTTAATAAGTACGAATATGGTGGAAAGTTTCTACAGACTAGATATATTTTAGAATTATAACTAGCGCGAAACTCAAAGATATAAAGAAATATTTAGCGAACTGGGTTACTCATCAGATATTTGAAATACATTATTGCTTGATATGTTTGTACTCACATATTTTTATTGTCAGATTTAGAAGTATTTAGTGTCCAATGCTTGATTCCCACTCTATGGTTTGATTTATATTTAATTGTATATAATAATTTGGGAATAAAATTGTAAATTATAATATTGTAAACAATTAGAACAGGAAGAACAATAACAGTACTGTTTTGTTGGGGTTCCGTAGCCAGTTTCAAAACGGAACTGTTTTGCGTACTACCTACCTGTACGTTCGTCTGTCATAGCGGTATCTGTTGTTACACTTGTTACTACGTAACCTTCGTCAATGAAATTTCAGTTAAACATATATATTTTGTGCTGCTACAACATTTTGCATATAAACTGCGAAATAATATTTTTTGACGGGACACATCATATCTACATGTAAATTAATGTAATTTTTTCATCCAAATATGATTGTGATCAACATCTTCTGATAGGTTCTATTTTTAAACTTTAAGGTTTCTTTACCAAAAATTTGATAAATGGAATATTTTTAGAAATAATAGTTTTATAAGTCTAAAAAACCGGCCAAGTGCGAGTCGGACTCGCGCGCGAAGGGTTCCGTACCATTATCAATTTATTATTTAAAAAATACAGTTAAATCAACCTACCTCAAAAACTTTACGATATAATTTAATCAAACTAAAAATTGTTGATCTTAAGCTTAAGACATCATTTGATTAGTTTATTTTTGTGCTTTTAAATGCTAATAAGATTTTGTTGGACTAAATATATTGGTTAAAATACTACCACTAATATTATTTAAATAAAAAAATACACAATTATAATAACGATGACATTAGATATAACCAACTTACAAAATAACTACAACACAATAAAACAAATAAAAAACAAAACCTACGATAAACACTAATCAAACAACCCTCCCCGAGTCATTCCCGGTGCAAAAGTGCCCATAACGCTGGCAGCATTGCCGCGCTGAATGGCGATAGCCAACCTTTGCAGCAAGAATGACCCGGAACGAGGGTCGTGACCCCTCTCTCGTAACCGATGTCCTAGTGCGGTAAAGAAGACCCTGGCCTCCGAACACCAGCAACCCATGGTCTCCACAGCCAGCGGCACGAACAAGTAATTCGAGAGTACTGCATACTTCTCCCGCTTACGTACGGCCGCCGACTCAGCAGCCGCTCCGGGTGTTCGCATTGTACGACTTAGGTGCGACATAGCAAAAGTACTGACACACGTGGCGTCCCATAACAGGCACTTACCTCTTTCCCAGGGCACTAAGGTCAAACCATCCGGCCTTTTGCCATCCGACCGGCTAAGTCCCGGAGGCTCCAAGACACATGGGATACCCGCAGAAGTAAGTGCCCTACGGACTAAGTCGTTCAAGGCGTGATGACGAGGGAATCTCCCCGCACACCGACAACAACTCAAAAAATAAACTAAAAGCACAAAAATAAACTAATCAAAATTGTTGATAGAGTTTATTAATTTGCATAACATATATATTTTTTTAGAATTTTATATTGCGTAGTTTAAAAAATAGAGGGGGGGGGGGGGGACACATTTTTCAGACTTTGAGAGCTGATATCTCGAAAACGATTTGCTTAAATAAAAATGAGATTTATAAACCTTGATATCATTTTCAAAGACCTTTCTATTAATACCTCACACGCTTATAAACAACTAAAAAAAAATTTCTATCCCTCAGTTACATGTATGGAGAGCCCCCACCCCAATGGTTGTTTTTTACAATTTAGTATCATAATCCTGTAGCGGTTCATACAACACATATTCTTACCAAATTTCGTTACTGTAGCATTTACAGTTTCCGAGTAAATCGGCTGTGACAGACGGACAGACGGACAGACGGACGGACGGACAGACGGACATGACGAATCTATAAGGGTTCCGTTTTTACCATTTTGGCTACGGAACCCTAAAAACGTGTCTCTACTCCATAATTTTAGATAGGCAGGTCCAAAACATGTAAAAAAATATCGGTAAATGGGACATAATGCAAATTTATGCAAAATAAATGTGCAAATATTCGATTTAGCCGTTTTAGAGTATTCGAAAAAGAATCATAGCAAAAGCAGAAGGACGCAAGTGATTCAATTTCTCCTACATTTTATTACAATACAAAAAACATCTCAAGTCAAGCATCTCAAAATTACTTGCTTTTTACGGTGACAGTTGTTCCCAAAATGAGTGTGTCCAACAAAACTGAAAACGTTTCTTATAATTTTTGATTAAACTGAATATTAAAAATCATGTTTATCAAAAAATCAACACTAGTATATTCATTGGCGTGACAATTTTGTTTATTTGTGGATGAAAATGACCAATTACTTTTTATGGCTCTCCTGTATCCTAAAATTTATATACTTGAATTCGACTTTAATCAGCCGGGCTCCCTTTCGCCTTCCCTGTTTCCAACATTGAACAGGGTATGTGGGAGTAGATACATTTTTTATTCAATCAGTGGAAATTATCAAAGACATGCCGTTTATGCGAATTACAAGATTGAACGAAAATTAAGTTTGAATGCCCTTGCCCAACGTCCACAGGAAGGCCGCGGACAAATATGGCCATAGCCATATTTCAAGTTTCGATATGGACCCCCTGGGCATTCACCTTGCCTTATTATTCGTCTAGACCGTGATTACACGGCTAACCTAATTGTTGGTAGCATGACCGCGATTACTGGCCTCATGCACGTCAAACGCCACTTTCATGCAAATCGCTGGCTAGCTTCACATAAACCTCAGTTTTAACACTCCCCTGCGCGAATTTCTACTTTGAAATCTCTACTTCATAACGTTTATTTATTATTTATTTAAACTTTATAGCACAGTAAAGATACAGATACAACAGGAGGATTTAATACCATAAGACTTAAGACCAAACACAAAATGTTAATAGCATTAGGGGGTGGGTAAGATATTTAACTTTCGGAGCGATCATGAAATATATGTCATACATCATCATTCATCAGCCTATCTCAGTCCACTGCTGGACGTAGGCCTATCCTATTAACTACTCATATAGACGCATTAGGAGGTTAATGCCCATAATCGCCGCGCTGGGCAAGCGGATTGGCGAAATATATGTATTTAATTGAAAATTCATTGGGCTAGGGTATAGTGGACTAATCCTTCGCTTACCCGAAATCCAACGATTAAAGAAACTGAAACAGTGCAAAACCGGACCGATCAAACTACGACGACCTTTGGCATGAAAATACGGACACGAATTGCTTGCTGGAATGTGCGAACACTGAGCGAAGATAGCCGACTAGCCCAAGCAGAAGCAGAAATGCTCCGATACAAACTGCAGATACTCGGTCTTAGCGAAGTGCGCAGAAATGGATTCGGAGAACTGAGAACGTCCAGGGGCCTCACTTTTCTTTACTCCGGGAAGGAAGATGAAGAGGGCGTACGTGAGAACGGCGTAGGATTCCTCCTTTCTGATGCTGCGAAGAAGAGCCTGCTGGACTGGAAACCCATCTCAGATAGAATAGTTACAGCCCGATTTAACAGCAAAGCCCGTAAGATAACCGTCGTTCAGTGCTACGCGCCCACAAACCTGGCATCAGAGGAAGACAAGGACGATTTCTACAGTGCACTCAACCTGACTTTGAAGAACACCCGCAAGCAGGACATAGTCATCGTCATGGGAGACCTAAATGCCAAGGTTGGCACAGACAACGACGGTTGTCAAAGACACATGGGCAAAAACGGGCTGGGAGTCCGGAACGAGAACGGGGAGAGATTTTTGGAATTCTGTCTGGACAACGACCTTACCATCGGAGGCACATTATTTATTCACGGAGACCACCATAAATACACATGGAACTCACCCGATGGAGTCACCAAGAACCAGATTGACCATCTTGCCATCAGCTCCAAATGGCGATCATCACTGCTCGACGTTCGCAACCGTCGTGGCGCGGATATCGACAGTGACCACCACCTAGTCGTCGCAGAGGTGCGGCTAAAAGTAGCAGTAGCCCGAGCTGCCAGCGCGACTACCAAGATGGGCAAACGTTTTGAGGTCAACAAGCTGCAGGACCCAGATGTAAGAGACGCCTTTAGGTTCGAACTGCGAAACCGCTTCTCCGTTCTCGATGCGGACCCAACCACTTCTGTCGACGCGGAGTGGAACCACATCAAAATGGCCTATACAGAGACCAGCTCCGTTGTCCTTGGACACAAAACACACACACGCGAAGACTGGATGTCACAAAATACCTGGCACCTGATCGAAGAAAGGCGCGAGCTACATCTTCAACTTCTGGCAACTAGTGACGAGGCAATGCGCACAGATCTGAGGCGCCAATACAGACAAGTCCGTAGAAAAATCTACCGAAGTACCCGTCATGACCGTCGAGTATGGGCTGAAGAGGTTGCAGACTGCGCCCAGCGCGCCGCCAACTCCGGTAATCTCAGGGAGATGTACAAGGCGACGAAGACCTTGGCCGGTAATAGGAACCAGAGGAAGAAGAAGCCTTTGAAGGACAAAACAGGTCAGTTTATTGTGACATCGGAGGGACAGCTTCAACGCTGGCGGGAGCACTTTGAGGAGATCTTCCAAGTCCCGAACGACCCCGTTACGCTTGCAAGTGCTGCCAGCTTGCCTGCACAAAACCTGGACATAGATGTGTCTCCCCCTACAGCTGACGAGGTAGTAAAGGCCATCCGATCGCTGAAGAATGGAAAAGCCTCAGGAGTAGACCTTATCACAGCGGAAATGCTGAAAGCCGACATCCCTTCCGCTGCAAACGCGCTGACGCCTCTCCTGAGGAACATCTGGTCAGCCGAAGAGTTGCCTGGTGACTGGAGCAATGGCCTTCTGATCACTGTACCCAAGAAGGGAGACCTCAGTCAATGTGGCAATTGGAGAGGTATCACTTTGCTCTCGATTCCTTCTAAGGTGCTCTGCAGGATAATCTTGGACAGACTTTCGCGGGCCGTAGAACCTCTTCTCCGCAAAGAACAGGCTGGTTTCCGGCCCAATCGATCGTGTACGGACCAGATTAACACCTTGCGCATAATCCTCGAACAGGCATCAGAATGGCAGAGGGAAATGTACCTGACCTTTGTGGATTTCGAAAAAGCCTTCGACACTTTGAGATGGAACTGTATCTGGGATCGGCTACGTGAAATTGGAGTCCCCGAGAAGATTACAAACATGATTAAGGCCATCTACAGGAACTACTCCTGTAGAGTAACTCACGACGGTCTCATCTCGGAGGACATACCTGTTCATGCGGGTGTACGCCAGGGGTGTCTTCTTTCCCCTCTCCTCTTCCTTGTCGTTCTCGATGGCATCATGGTCAAGACCAACAGTAAGCGCCGCGGCATAGAGTGGGGGCTGTCCAACGTGCTCGAAGACTTAGACTATGCCGATGACCTATGCCTATTGAGCCACACACGTGCCGACATGCAAGCCAAAATGGACGACCTACGGCGAGAGGCCTTGAAGACGGGACTTAAAATCAACACCAGGAAGACCCAAGACATGAGGTGCGGAGCAACCAGCTCGGTACCGTTGCTCATTGGCACAGAGGGCGTGGAGACAGTCCACAAATTTACGTACCTCGGTAGTGTAGTGTCGGAAACTGGAGGGACCGAAGAGGACATCGCTTCAAGGATCGCCAAAGGGAGAGCAACCTTCGCACAGCTCCGTCCTGTATGGCAATCGCGGAAACTGACTCGGAGAGTTAAGCTCAAGATATTCCGGTCCAACGTGAAATCCGTGTTGCTGTACGGATGTGAGACGTGGAAGGTCACTAAAGACATCTCGCACCGGCTACAGGTCTTTATCAACCGCTGTCTTCGCCGCATTCTCGGCGTGTTCTGGCCCGAGAAAATCTCCAACACAGATCTATGGGAACGCTGTGGTGAGACTCCGATCGACCAGCAGATCAAACGCCGCAAATGGAACTGGATTGGCCATACGCTCCGAAGGGACCCCGACCATATACCGAGGCAAGCCCTAGACTGGAATCCCCAAGGAAAGCGAAAACGTGGCCGCCCCAAGCAGACCTGGCGGCGGACGATCACTGCAGAAGCGAAGGCGATAGGGATGACCTGGAGCGAAGTAAAGCGCGAAGCTCAAGACCGTTCGGGATGGCGACGCACTGTGGACGCCCTCTGCCCCATCTAGGGGACATAGGACATTAAGTCAAGTAAGTCAATTGAAAATTCGAAGTAGTTTTCTAAAACTTATTGAATGACACACACATTGTGGAAACCCCTTATTATTTTTATTTTTATATAACGCTTACAGTTACTAACGGCACACAAAATAATCTTAATATTTAATTTTGTACATAACGTTTATGTTTTCAGAATAAAATAGCTGTGGCATAGAAAACGACGCATATTACAAAAATATTTAGCTGTGCTTGGAGGATGAACGATATTACTTTGCTATTCCACGATACAGTACGTATAAGTGAATTAGTGTAACCCGCTATAATTACTTGCCGCAAAACACACACTACTTCACTTATATGTAGGTACGTATCGCGGAATAGCAAATTAATATTGTTCATCTTTTAATATGGACTTCCGCAAAGTAACGCCTTATTCGATTTTATTATTTAGCTATATTTTTAACCAACTTCAAAAAAGTTTAGGTTTTCTTCGACAGATTTTTTTGTTCTATGTACAATGCGGTTCAAAATTGCATGGACAGTTTATGAATGAATAAATCGGGTAACGTACAGTGTTACCCGATATCTCCGAGAATCGTGAGCCGATTTTAATTTTTTTTGTGATCGAACGTGTATTAACCCCGAGATGGTCTCGTTAGCACCAAGTCGGTTTCTAATGATGGGATCTTAGAGAAGTCCGTTGTTTTTAAATTTTAAATTTGATGATTATTCCATTTTCGCTTCGGAACAATTAAATGGATTGCAAGATAGGTAAATGTGTGGGGATAGTTGTGACAAGTTTTCAAGCCCACTTGCACAATCTAGGGTCATTATCCGAGGTTACGCAGTTAAGTTCATACATTATTGACGTACTAAACCGGTCAAATCGGGATAAGTTTACTAGCTCTAGATTTTGAATATTAGTGTTAAAATAGAGCGCCTGAATTGATATAAGTACTTTTCCTCTGTAATTTATTTGCAAATCGTTGGAAAGGGATCGAAATCAATTTAG